>LBNU01001527.1:58022-94472 GCA_014162995.1 Artemisia annua
CATGGGATTCAGAATTAATCCCATGGAATTCAACATTACAAGTCATAAACATGGAGAGGTTTCAAACCTGTTACATGAATAGTGGTTTGTCTTTTTTGTTTGCCACTGTGTTTAGCGTCCAAAGTGTCAATATTAACATGTCTTGGTGCTCCTTCTTTGTTGCACATGAGGTATTTGAGTGTTACGATTCCAGATTTTGTTGTTTTTTGACATGCTTTTTTAATTTGAAAACCTCCTGCTTCAGCGTAGTTACTATACATTTCTATAGCTTTGTCTATAGTGTCATAGCTTTTTCCCTCTTCTGGTATAGTAATTCGTTCATCTACATGAGGCACCCAATATACGGATCCGCCCGGTGTCTCAGAGTGTTCATATAAAGTTGGTCTTGGTGATTTCATAGAATCTAAATATAAAAATCAAGGGATTCAGATAACTAAAAACAAAAGAATTAAATAATTAAAATTATAAATCCCATGGGATTCAGTATGAATCCCAAGGGATTTATAATGAATCCAATGAGGATTAAATGTAAATCCCATAGGATTAATAATGAATCCTATGGGATTTACATTTAATCCTATGGGATTCATTATTAATCCCATGTGATACACTATACTGAATCCTATGGGATTCATTCATTATTAATAATGAATCCCATGGGATTTATACTTAATCCCATGGGATTTACACTTAATCCCATGGGATTTACACTTAATCCCATGGGATTAATAATGAATCCTATGGATTTACATTTAATCCTATGGGATTCATTATTAATCCCATGTGATACACTATACTGAATCCCATACAGGATCCCATGGGATTAATTATTAATCCCATGGGATTACACTTAATCCTATGGGATTTACATTTAATCCTATGGGATTCTGTGTGAATTATGTGATTCATTATTAATGAATGAATCCTATGGGAATCATCAATTAATCTTATGGGATTCATTCGTTAATAATGAATCACATGATTCACACAGAATCCCATGGGATTACGTGTAAATCCCATGGGATTAACACTTCTCTTACAACACTAAACAAAAAAATTAAATCCCATGGGATTTTACCATGAACTTCTTTTACAGTAGCATCTTCATCTTCATCTTCTGGTAAATCACCTTCTGTAACTAAATCAACTTCGATTAAGTGATTTTCATCTATATCATTGATTATTGATGAATCCGATGGGTTTGTTGATGAATCCGATGGGTTTTTTGATGAATCCGTCGGATTCATGGTGATTCCGGTGACGTTTTCGATTAACGCGAGGTTTTGTTGATGATTCCGGCGAGCTTTTGATGATTCCGGTGGTGTTGTTGATGAAGCCGGTGGTTTTGATGAATCCGGAGGTTTTTGTGACGGTGTTGTTGATGAATCCGTCGGATTCATGATTTTCCGGCAAGTTGTTTGGTTATTCCGGCGAGATGGATGATTTTCCGGCGAGTTGTTTTTAGATCTAGGGTTTGGTTGAGAGAGAAAGGTTTGGATGAGAGAGAAAGTTATGTGACAAATGAGATGGATGTAGATATTTTTTTGTTTTTATTAAAATACTTGATTTTACTATCTTGCCCTTCTTTGTATTTTTTGGTTTAATCTAAGCCATTGGATGGAAGATGAATGGGTGGTTGGGATTTGCTAATTTGTTCTTTAGATACTAGTTGTTTTGCATAGATCTCACCTCATTGTATTATACGCACAAAACATAAATTAATGAAAACAACTTACAAACGGTGATGTGGCTCAAAGTAAACTTCATACTAGTTCTTGTTACAATATTTAAACTTTGTACTAATTTCTACCTAGTGTTTCTTAGTATAACTTTTATAGAGGAATACAAATGCTGAATTAACAATGTTAATTTCAGAAGCTGAAACAAGAATGTAAGAAACACTAATGGGAAAAGAATTTGGTGTTATAGCCCATTAAGCATGGACCAAACATAGTTGATCCGAGAACATCGCTTAAAACTTTATAGATGGATTTTATTGTAACTATAAACTTTCAACAGGTTAATAAAATTATGTGGTTTTTTGATATTTGATCATTCAGTTTTAACAATTCTTGGAATGGCAGGGGTGATTTGATTTATGCAATTTGATATGGTTTTTAACCATGTTCTTTACTTTTTCAACATTTGAAAGGTATTGAAATTTCAGATCAGTTTGATTGATGGCCTTGTATCTTGGCTTTTTAAGGTCCCAAGCTTTGTTATTTCTGGTATAAGATCAATTGGTCTGGAGATAGAAATTGATTCTTATAGTTAGAATAACTCTAATTTTTGGTATCTTTTCTAGCCATAAAGTAGGTTTCCAATCAAGAAGGGTAGCTGATCTAGGAGGGGGGTGTAAGATGAGTTGAATTGAGAGTGGTGAAAGATGACACTTCATGGTCTTCTCATTACACTCCCATAGGAGGATTGGTTGGTTACTCCCTCAAGGTGTGTGTTCCTAGGCATTTGAAGCCATTTTGAAGAGATGGAACTGTAGAATGTCTGGTATAGCCCTTGATCAGGAGGGGATATGGTTCCTAGTGATGCCATCTCTTTTCTCTGTTTTGAGTAGTGTGGTGGCAGGATGAGTGCTCTAAATGGGAAAAGTATGGAAATGTAGCTAGATGGGAAGGTGTGTTAAGGGTGAATCCTATTTCTTGTTGCCTGGTGAAGCTAAGAAATAGTTGTTCTGTTTGAGTGATAGAACAGAGTTGTCAGATATCTTCTTGTTCTTAGCCGATATCTGATGCATGATGCAGTAGTTTGTTTGTATTTTCTGTCTTTGTATCTGATCTTGGGCCTGTCCAAGTCAGTTAAGTAGACTTATGTGGTAAATATTTTTGAGTATTAATATAATTCATCCTTTACACCACAAGTTATTAAATTTTGAAATAATATTCTAACTGACACAAAATAAGAAAATCCAAACATAAATATATAATTTAGTTAACGGGGAAAAGCACAAATGTGACCAACTTGCTATTTTTTACTTTGTTGTGTAGTCATTTTTTTTGCTATTGTATATGTCGTACTTTTGAATTTCGTTTATTATGTGTATCTTGTAACCATTTTACCCCTCCATGTTAATAAATGCAAAGGTAAAATGGCACAAAATACATGTAATAGACGAAATTCAAAAGTATAATTTATAAAATAAGTAAAAGAAAAGATAGCTAAACAACTAAGTAAAAAGTTGGCAAGTTAATTACATTTTCGTGTCGTTTGCTCTTTAATGAATTGCTTATTTTTAAGTAATTTATGATTAACTTTGTGGGCAAAAGGCAAGGAAATGTAATTAACTTGCCACTTTTTGCTTTGTTATTTAGTCATTATTTTTTCGTATTGTATGTTTTTGAATTTCGTCTATTGTATGTATCTTATGATCATTTTGCCCCTTTCTTCAATAGGAGTGTTGATAAATGAGAAGTGTAAAATTGTCATAAAATACATACAATAGACGAAGTTCAAAATTATGATGTATACGATAGAAAAAAATAAAGATGAAGACACAACAAAGAAAAAAGTGACAAGTTGGTTACATTTACGTGCATTTTGCCCTACCTTTTTTAATTAAAAGCACAGTCAAAGAAAATAAGCAATCCATAACTGCTGCTCTAACTCGACAGTTGAAGACATTTGACCTTTCCGCCATTGGGTAGTTATTATACGTTTATATGAACAATTATTTAGTTTCGTGTAATGTTCATAACTAAACCTCGACGTTTTGGTTCATAGAAGTCCAATATGATATTGCATGCAAACTATTGTTTTTGAAAGGCTGATAATTTACTTAAAAAGGATCAATGAGCTAAAAAACAATTACATGTGATTGTTACAAACAGAAAGAGGATCAATGATCCAATAATCATACCAATCAAAGCGTAATTTAGAGTTCTTATGAGCAATTCAACCATACGATAGAGTCTTAATATCATCTCAGTGGGTATGATATTGCAAATTATACATTAATGTAAAACATGTACTAGATTCTACCCTGATACTTAATAGAGTATGTTTTCATAATATATCATCCATCATAGGATACTAAATCACTATGTACGTATTACAGCAGTTTGTTCCAGTAGTTGAGATAAAACTTTTTGATCTGCAGAACCATGTTATGTACCATATTAGAAATTAGGTTTCACTCAACTCGATCTGGATTACCAAAACTACATTGCCTATAATTTAGTTGATATCAGTAATCTCACACCAGTAAACCTTGATAAGCAAACTTAATAAACGCGCGTGAGCACTCGATCAAGACTTGAAACCAAATTAAAGCTGGTAAAAGGTATGCTTTTATAACGTCCACAAAGTTGTTTTCAACCATTTTATAATGCCATTATTTGGTACTTAGTACTTACTCTAGAAACATAAGATAGTAGAAACAATAGACCAAGACGATTCATTTCGATCACCACTTCCAACTAGAGAATAAAAACTATTTCACGATCCCATTTATTGAAAGACAATAAAGAAACTATGGCCCTCGTAACAATAACAATTAATATAACTTTTCTATATTATGATATTCAAGGTAATAGTGTTGGTGAGGGTGGTAGTGATGACGTTGTTGCCGGTGGCATTGATGACATTGTTGTTGGTAGCATTGATGACGCTGTTGTTGGTGGGAGTGATGACGCTGTTGTTGGTGGGAGTGATGGTGCTGTTGTTGGTGTGAGTGATGGCTCTGTTGTTGGTGATTGTTGTAATAGTGATGGTGTGGGTGGTGGTGATGACGTTGTTGTCCGTGGCATTGATGGGATTGTTGTTGGTGGCATTGATTGCGCTGTTGTTGGTGTTTGTTGTAATAGTGTTGGTGTGGGTCGTAGTGATGACCAGTGTTTTAACATCCGGGTTGACATGGCCGGTTGAACCAGTTGAATCGTGAACCGGTCGGGTGACTGGAAGCCGGTTTTGAGCGGAAAATCCGGTTGAATCGACGGTTAAACCGTTACACGTTGGCTTGACCGGTTTAGTTAAAAAACAGGTTTTTGAAAGATTGGTGATGACACTGTTGTTGGTGGCAGTGATGGCGTTGGCTTGATGATGATGATCAAGCAATAATAGCGAAACAAAGACCAAAGGTATTAGTTTTTTAGGACACTTTTCCATCTTTATTTCTTATCCAATGTGTAAGATTTTGTTCCAACTAGCTACGTGCTGCATATATACCAACGAGAGGCAAGACCTGTTGATCTGCATCCAGTCATATAAAATAATCTAAAATTTTGACTCAAGTCTGATTTAATATTGGTTACACATTGACTTCAAAGAGTCATGTATAATAATATAAAAATTGACTTCGCACCACAACGTCCATTAATATCGGATATTTTCTTCGAGATTGAGGTATACGATTTCTTTTGAATTTCACATAGGAATAAGAAGTTCGAGTGCAGTTGGGTTGATTGGTGCAAAGGTTCAACCTTCAGGTGACTGCTTCGTGTCCTTTGTTTGTTTCGTTCTTGCTGAAAGGCTCGAGTCTGTCTCCTCCTTTGGTGGGTTGGGTTCGGGTGTTTGGCTCCTTGTGTCGTGCCTTATAGGAGTTATAGGCGTGGAGTTGCTGATTTTTTGTTGTTGTTGTTTGGTTTCTTGGGTTTGAATATATTGGCTTTTCGAAAAGAAAAAAACGCACTTCCATCAATATATCTCATCCTTGATTGGATATAGTGGTTTAACAACCATTGTAACGCTCCATCCATCATTTTGTATTGTGTGAGGCCATAATTTCTTGCTAGTTTGGCTTTTTTTATATGACACCATTCTAAAAATGTCGTGTTAACAACTAACAAGCATTGGCGTTATGATCGAGTATTAATAAAAAGGCAATCACCAAAATATCAGTTTTTTCGTGTAGAATTCCATATTTGTTTTCATCATGCTTAGTTTGGATTTCCTAAAATAGATGCATACATTGAGCTTATATACCTAGATATCTAGCGAACTGCATAGGTGGGTAACAGAAGCTAGCAACGTATATATATTTAACTCCATTTCCTTCCCCGAATACTATAAACAAGTGGCATGGGGTTAATAGTTGACTCTTTTAATGTTTCATCGCACTCTAATATGTTTTTCTTGAACAACGAACACACATTGCACGTCGTGTATTAGTTTGCACCTTTCACCACACAACAATATTAAAACCATAATTGTTGCAAATTAAATTTCATATCTAAGTATCCTAAGTTGGTATTTGCTCAAATGTATCGGAAACACCATGAAGGAAGCCAATCGAATCAATATTGAACAACATCATTCATAGGAATATAATGTTTTCTTTGCTCCTAATAGGTTCCTCCAAGCGATGACGTCGCAATTTTTTTACATTCTTTCATATTAATAAGAAATAATATTGTGTTTGAAAGTTTATGTTTTAAATAATATATGTTTAAGGGAGAATTGCACTAAAGAAAAGTAAATATTTGCAATTTTGTAGATTTTTCTAAAATACAAATTTTTTATACTTGGATAAATATATGAATATGCAATTTTAGTAAGCGTATATGTAATTGAATTGCCCTTATCTTTAATGTTTATCTTAGCAATGTATGAACATGCAATGTGTTAAATAGTGGCCAAAATTTTGTCACTAATGTTTATCATGACAATGACCAAATTTCTCGTCACTATTCTAGATCAAAAATACTTAGCATGTAATTTAGTGACCATATAGTGACCACTTATAAGTTTCGTCACTGACTTTATACCGATGACCAAAAATAATGACCATAAATTATATCGTCAGTATTTTCATCTAAATAGTGACCAAAAAAATACTCGTTACTAAAGCCATTTTTTCTTGTAGTGATTTGATAAAAAGTTTATACCATAATGAGGAACATCAAGTGGATGGCTGATTACTGTTAAAACTTCACGAGTTCTTACAATTTTGTGAAAAGAAAAAAAATTAAATATCAAGTTAAATATTTTTAAAAATACACACTTTGTTAATTACTTTTTGAAAACACCATGGTAACCTAAAAAACTCGTAAGTTTTGGTTCATAAAAGTTCAAAATGATATTGAAAATTATACATTAATGTAAAACATGTACAACACTTTACCTTGATACTAAATAGAGTATGTTTCCTTAAATTTATCATCCATCATAGGATACTAAATCACTATATGCATTAATTAGTTTGTTCCAATTGAGATAAAACCTTGGAACCTGCAGAAACTATGCCAATTAAGTACCTGAACAGAAGTTTGGTTTCACTCAAATCTGGATTACCGAAACTACATAGCCTAGATTTTAGTAGATATCGATAATCTCACCCCAGTAATTAAACCTTAATAAGTAAACTTAATAAACGTTTACACTTGAACAAGACTTGAAACCAAATTAAAGCTAGTATATATTGTATGCTGTTATAACGTCCACAGAGCAGTTTCAACATTTTTATTATGCCATTTTATGGTACTTACTCTAGAAACATAAGATAGTAGAAACAATAGACCACAGATGATTCATTTCGATCACCACTTCCAACTAGAAATTAAAAAACATTTCACAATCTGGCCACTTATTGAAAGACAATAAAGAAACTATGGCACTCACAACAATAACAATTAATATAACTTTACAATATTATGATTTCTGGGTGAAGCTGCTGGAGGTGGCGGTGGTTGTTGTAATAGTGTTGGTGTTGGTGGCAGTGATGATGCTATTGTTGGTGTGGTTGGAGCTGGTGGTGGAGCTGCGCTGGAGTTGGTGGTGGTGGTTGTAGTAGTGCTGGTATGGGTGGTTGTGATGACGTTGTTGCCGGTGGCATTGATGGCGTTGTTGTTGGTGGCAGTGATGGCACTGGCTTGATGATGATGATGATCAAGCAATAATAGAGAAACAAAGACCAAAAGTATTAGTTTTTGAGGATACTTTTCCATCTTTATTTCTTATACAAAGTGTATGATTTTGTTCCAACTAGCTACGTGCTGCATATATACCAAGGAGAGGCATGACCTGTTGATCTGCGCGCATCCAGTCATATAAAATAATATAAAATTTTGACTTCGCATTGACAAGTCTGATTTAATATTGGTTACACATTGACTTCAAAGAGTCATGTAAAATAATATAAAAATTGACTTCGCACCAAAATGTCCATCAATTTAGGATATTTTCTTCGAGATTGAATTAAGCGTTTTCTTTTGAATTTCACATACGAATAAGAAGTTCGAGTGCAGCAGGGTTGATTGGTGCAAAGGTTCAACCTTCAGCTGACTGCTGCGTGTCCTTTGTTTGTTTCGTTCTTGCTGACAGGCTCGAGTCTGTCTCCTTCTTTGGTGGGTTGGGTTCGGGTGTTTGGCTCCTTGTATCATGCCTTATAGGAGTTATATAGGCAGTGGAGTTGCTGATGTTTTGTTGTTAATAAATATCTAAAAAAATTAAGTCCTCCGTTAAGTTCCTGTGTGTTCTTTCTATAATCTTCTTCTTTCGTGTTTACTCAGGAACTGTGATAAGAGAGGAGTAGAGTTAACCCTTGAGAATGCTGGGAGTGAGGTATTACTGTATTAGGACTTGCTGCAAAGGTGGTACTCACCAAGGATACCACAACTATTGTTGGTGATGGCAATTCTATAAAACTTTTTTTCATATCCATTTAGAATAGGGTCTTTTTTTCTCCGGCTAATAGTGACAATAACTTCAACTCTATCTTGCAGGCAACAGAAAAGGACTACGAGAAAGAAAAGCTAAATGAAAGAATCGCCAAATTATCCGATGGAGTCGCTGTTATCCACGTGAGTCTTAGCTCTTTAATATTTTTATTTTAGCTCAATGTGGACGTGTCATCACCACAACCACCGTTATTTTAGGATTTTGTTAGTTATAGTTGCCCACCATTATTTGTTAATTATAGTTGTTGGATAACGTTTATTGGTGTCTCTTTTACTTAACAAAGGCACATGATTTAAACCTATAATGCAGCTATACGCAAGCTCTCATGCTAGCGTCTCTTTTACTATAACAAAGGCACATGATTACAAATCGGACATGAATTCGTAGGATGATATTATCTTTGACGTATGCAAATGAGACATGAAACTGTGGCGTGTATTATATTTTGGTAACTAGTGTAAGATGTTTCGAATAAGCAGCCTTCAGTAATCAACTTCAGTGTCTGGGATTAAATAACCAAATTAAATTATTTGATCCAAGTAATTGAAATAAGCTCTTTCGGATACATACTGTGAAGTAATCAACTACAAAGCTGAAGCGGAGCCGAATGGTGAGTTACATTTTCCTTCAAATTTAATTTTCAAAAGGGTATATGACCATGTATATTAAGAAGCACTTCATATATAGTGATGAATGAGTTGTTGCAATGAAATCAAGAGGTTATGCTTATTATACTATATATTAAATACCTTCGTGTGTGACGCCGTTTTGGTCGTGGGTTTCCCGCCAAAACCTTTGGGCTACCATTGATCCATCACAAAAGGTCCAAAAACCAGCCAGATCCGTCACAATGGCCAAAAAAAAAGCCGGATATTTGTTCCGGTATGGTTTGTTCTAGACAAATCTACACAGATCTTATACAAGACACAGACACATATCTTACACCGACCATATTCCAGATGGTTCTTATGCCATGAGTCCGTTACCTTTGTTGCTGCCATCAGCGGCGTGCGACGATGGTCTTGGGTGTGTAACCATGTGTTGTTTCGGTTACATAACAGTTAGCCTTTTAATTTTGGGGGTATTTGTTACCCGCGTTTATATTCGATCCAACCCTTAATTGTGATTATTGTTATTTGATATAAAGGTATGTTTTTTGTTCATTTGCCTACCATGTGTTTGATGAATTTCTTGAGAAGATTTGAGGTTTACTTTGCTTATGTTGTTTGTAGTTAACGGTGTTGATAATCTTTGCAAAGTTACTTTGGTGATGTCGTTTGTATCTAGGTGTTGGCGAAATGGATTTTTACAGCTAGCAGTTATGTATCTTGCTATGTATCTTGGCTTGGTAATTTTTGTTCGTATCCTTTACTTACTGGTAGAAATAACGGAGGCAATGATGATGAAATGTAGATGTCTGCAAAAACATGTGTACAGGCTGGTATGTATCTTGGCTAGGCAATCCGGATGGTAATTGCTACTTGAAAAGTTGGCATTTGCAACTGTGATTGCAGCCATGGCTTATTAGCCCATGATGATCTTAATACAACATATCTGAGCCTCCTTTAAAAATATCGGTATTATTTTTGTGGTGATTTGAAACGTTATCGTTTTACCCGCTAGACTCAGATTAAAATAATGTTTATTGTTGTGGCCTGAGTTTTGCCGCGAGTGGCCTTATGTTGGCCTAAGGCAGTTGGATAACATGACAAATGACATAGCCAATTATATACACACAAACGCTCTAATGAGCAAAATTATTTGTTACAGTTTTAGAGGCTGTTTGGCATTCCTTATTTTTGTAAATTCTGCTTATATGAGATGCGAGTGATGGTGATAACGATTGTACTAGGCTGTGATGATTCTCAGTGAATTCGCTAAAGTTGTGATTCTCTGCATCTTGGCATGGCAGCTTATTATGGTTGCAGCCATGGCAGGCGTATCCTCTTTAGTCGATTATTCACGTGTCTGAGCCAAGGCTTGCCTTTTGGCCTTCGCCTTATACAGCCGTTTCTCATGAATAAAAAAAATAGATGGAATTTCAAAACTGTGCACATGTGGCCTGTGATGCACCTGAGTGGAGTCGATAAAGCTGGGATCACCCGTATCTTGGCAGGGTACCTTTTTACAGTTGCAGCCATGATGGGTGTATCCTCTTTAGTCGATTGCTACTTGCCTGAGCTTCCTGAGCGTGCCATTCTATCTTCTTCAAGCGTGGTACACACACATTACTTCTGATATCTTAAAAAGGGTTAATCCTTCTGATATCTGAATCGCAAGTTACGCGAATTGTCTTTGTTACATGATTCTTCAACTTAACAACAACGAAAATGGTAAGGTGTTTTGTTCTCATCGTATGATTTTTGCAGCAACGACGACCATCATTGCTATGTGCATCAAAAATCGTAGTTGTTGATTGTTTAAACATGATGACACCCCTTGCTTTTGCTTTCTTGCTGGTATGTGCATCAAGACCCACAAGTCTATCATCATTGCTATCCTCCTGAGTTCGTTCCCCTAATTACTTAGCATGTGCGAAAAGTTATTGCCAAAATTAACTTATTTAATTCTAATAGGTACTGTACTTTGATGTGATGTATCGGGTAAGGTTCTTATGAAATGCCTTGTTTCTGGAATGCCTAATTTAAACGTGGGATTGGATGACAAAATTGGATTCGAGAAAGAGTGAAACTAAGTCGCGTCCAGAGGTAATTTCTGATTTTACGTAAATTTAGTTTTGAATCTTTGATATTTGATTTGTTGGATAATTAAATATTTATTTTCTACTAATGCAGTGGGAATGTGATAATTGGTGAGGGCTGGGAAAAACGACAATTACTGAAAGGTACAGTTATCGTTCATGTCAATTTGAGGATCTATTCATTAAAAGTTATTGTTAATGTATTTAAACATGATACATAATGCAGGTTAGCTCAAAAAATTGTGTGGGAGATAACCCAGGGCCCCTCAAAAAGCATAAGGTTACAAAAAAAAATCACTTTCTCATCACTGGATATGGTGTATCGGTTGCGGGTGCTAAATTTAGACAAAAATTTGAGGGTGTTATTAGAGGTATGATCGTTGTAAGTTGTCTTCTATCCTTAGTGCGTTCAATAGGTAACACAAAAACTTGGTTTAAAACTAATTTGGTCTAAAGTTAAAAAACGTGTACTCTTAATGCATACAACCTTCTAAGATCTTTTGACGAAAAGGCCACTGAAGGAACATGACCCTAGATATATAAAATTCAGTTGTTTTAATTGAAACCCATTTTTACCTCTTACATGATCCTCATGCCCCATCCATTTTTGTCACGTCTAATTTGTGTATAACTGTATATCAGCAGTTATACCTATGTAACAGTTTTTTTTATCGACATAATCTGATTCATATTCTCAGAATCTATATATTTTTCTGTAAATAACAGGTGTTTTCTCTGTAACAGTTGGCACAACACATGATGATCAAAAGCCAAAGACCCCGCAATCTAATCAGTCTACAAGAGACCAGCACATAAGCAGCAAATGCATAGCAGCAGATCCCACAGGAATAGCAGTTGCACGCGTTCTATGGCCCTAGGTAAGTGCCAAAAAATTGTTATCGTGAAATTGAAAACATATACAGTTCTTATTTTAGTTTGTGCAAGACAGCAAGTGCACACTTATCTTGAAGTTGGAATGTATAATGTGAAAGAAGTCATTTAAAATCAATAATTGTAGCAAATCATGATATGCGTAGACATAGGTTTTGTTTAAATGTTATATGTGAAATATGATTGCTGTGTGTACTCAGTTTGTTTATACGAATTAACAATTTGATGCAACCAATAAATCAAAGAAAGATTTTCATATTACAACGCCTAAGTATTCTACTTTATTTTTGGAAAATCGCCTCCGCCAAAAAAACAGGCCTGCCCGCTGAAGATTGGTATGTTGGCACGTTGCCGGAAGTTGATTGTAGTGGTAGTGGCCATGGTCACCGGAGTGGTGGGGGTCATTATGGTAGTGGCACGCAACGTAGGAGCGTCACGTCAATGGAAACAGAGGGGTATGTCAACAAATGTCGCAACGTACGCCCCAGTCAAATTAGTTGATATGGTAGTAATAGAATTGTGTTCAAGATCGGTAATTCTTTATTAGTAACTACCCTTATCTAAATCTATAAATGTGAAGAGAATGTTTGGACATGCAGTTAAAATTGATTATTATTTTCTGCTTAGGGAAATTTAATGTTTGAAAAGTAAGTTTAATGTCTTACTTTTAATTTCAATGGACATGTTAAAAGTATATCTGATTTGAAAATTTGCCATGGTATTGTAGATATAACGGGAGGGATCACTCTATTACATGTTTGTTTAAAGGGGCTGAGAAAGTGATTAATGTGATGTCAATCATAGTTGGTCCAAAAGAATGAGGTACTCCTAATGAGACCAAGTTCAGTTAGGTAACTTTCGAATTTGTTTACTTATTCGTTCATTAAGTTTGGAATGCTCATACATATTCTTTCTTTCGTGCATGATACCAGAATGTTGAAAATTAGGCTTATGTTCATTTGGATATGGTTTAATGTAGGATTAGGGTATCAATAAAAAGTTTTAAACTTTCAAATTCTGTTGAAAAGTTCATAACCTTACTGTGCTGATGCGTAACCAAAATATCAGGATACCAGGTGTAGAGGATAGGAAAATGAATATTTAGAGAGAGAGTGTGTGTGTGTAATATGTGATTAATTAAAGGGTATTGCATATAGGAAATTGGTGAAGACGCTGCCATGCCTTCTGGTAAGGTATATCACGCATTTGTTGTTCCGCTTTTGTGATTGATCCAAGCTGTGCAACACATTAATGTTTTCATTTTCATGTTTTGTAGGAGACCCAACGCCACATGCTTTTGCATTTTTTTCGGTCTGTATCAGTTGCTATATTGCACAACTCTAAAATCGTTCAATCACGGGTCAGCCGCCAATATCTCAACAAATTCCAACTTTCTCAGCTAGAGCTAGCAAACATCGACAAAATGGCGTCTAATGGAGGGACCACATATGACGACAATGGGTCAGAACCATACACAAGTTCCACCGATGATGTGCTTGTAGTAATAGCGGCTATAGAATGGTGCGCATTCTTTGAAAGTGTTTCTGGACTGCTTATACAAGATTTGTATAAGATGTTTAGAACTACTTATTAAAAAAGCTCTCTCAAAACATATTTTATAGAAGCAGACACAGGTGACACTTTACACTTTACACTTGGTCTTATGCTCAGGTTCTTACTTCTAACAGGTAACACTTTACACTTCCATTCATGTGCATTTGGGGGTTGAAGTTGATGTGTTTGAATTATAAGGTGCATCATCACTGAGTTTTCTGTATTTGATGGTTTTGGAGCTGTACAGAAGATATTTCATCATTTATGTTACCAAATAATTGTTTAATATTTCATCATTTGGGGTGCATAGTAACAGTCATGTGTAATCGTAAATATAAAGCATTTGTAATAAACACGTTCGACAAGTACATTTACACTATTAAAGTGTATGAGTACTTAACATTTCATGAATTAATAAAGATGTATAAGGTCTTTTCAATTGTGATAGGATATGAACTTTTCAGCCTAATATCGGCTTATCATAATTTCGGCAAAAAAACAGGCACGCCCGCAACGCGGCGGCCGCCGCCATTCTCGTTTACAATTATATGCCCTCGTAACACATACACGATGTAATTCCTAAAATTAGAAGGGGGGGGGGTAATATACACACCATTAAAAGTGATGTGCACACCATCAACTATGCATACGGTGTTGTACTGTATGCATTACTTATGTAATTTAGTGGTGAAAGAATAAAAAAGTGTGATGTGCATATCAACACTCAAAATTAAATAAGTTTACCAAAATTTTTTGTTATCAAAATCATCTTTTTTCCAAGACCAACTTTTGTTTGGTATTTTGGCCCAAATAATCTTACACAAGTATTTATTTCATATCTTCATATGGCGTTATATGACCCATCTGATCAAACGAAAGAAAAGGTAATAGTAGGGGTGAGGAAAAAAACAAAAAGACCGAATAAACGGAAAACCAAAAACGAAACCGAATGGAACCGAAAACAACCTAACTGAATTTGCTAAAACTGAACCGAACCGAACTACTAATTTGGTTCTCGGGTTGGATATACGTTTTGTAGTTTGAACCGAAAATCGAATTCATATAAATATATATATATTTTTATATATTTAAACATATATACATATTTTTTTTTATAAATCTCTATATATGTAAATACTATTAAAATGTTATCTTAATATAAAAACACTTTTTATGCTTGAAATATATATATTTTTTTGGCTAAATATCTATGTTATTATTAATTTTTTAAAAATAAATAGTCAAATTCGGGTTATTCGAGTCAACCCAAGAACCGAACCGAATTCAAATTCGGTTTTCGGTTCGGTTCGGTTGAATTCTTGTTCGGTTCAGTTCGGTTTCGGGTTGACCAAAAAAAAAGATTAATCGAAATAACCGAACAACCAGATAACCGAACCGATCAACACCCCTCGGTAATAGAAATACAGCCCATCATTACAACTGAAAAACTTGATGCCCTAAGATTAGATAGATCGAAGGAGGTAAGTATTCAAGCCACCGTACGTCTAAAGCTCAAAAAGAACAAACCACTATCAGTTTATCGGATGTTTCATGTGTTTATCGCAGTTGAAACTTAATAACAACAATTGTACAAAAATTATGATTTTTTTTTTTCATCAAGATTATAGCATAAAGGTTGTCATAAATGATTTTGTGGAAGACGAAGATCGTGAAGACTTTAAAAAGAGAACTCCATTGCCGATAAAAAGGAAGGGTAATTTCGTCAGTTTAACTTTGTTGTGAGCTTTCCTTCACCATCCTCCCGAGGAAACTTATGGGACAAAAAGCTTGGAATTTCCCCTCCTAATTACTCTTATCATACTCGGTCAATTTAGCTTGATTTATGGTATTTTTAATGAGAATTCTCCTTTTGCTCCAGATAATTACTATAACACAAATTTAGAGTAATTAAATACGCTATTCAATAAAAACAAGGCAAAAAGAAGTAATTATCATTAGAATTTGATAGCTAAACCATGTTTAACTTAGGAGCTATCATTAAGGTGCCGTTTCTTTTTTTCTTAGCATTAAGTACTGGCTGGTAAAAGGGTCCCTCTAGATACATGTGGGCCTTTGCATAAGAGTTTCTATGAACAAAGATTGTTTCTTTTTACACACTGAGGGAGCATCTAGTTTACTGGAATTGACAATTTTACCCTTTTATAAGAAATTAACATGTATTGTTATTATTTGCACCAAGATTTGTACCTGGAGTTAACATCATCAGTAATAAGAATAAATTAACCATAAAATTACATCTTAATACCATTAATAACTAAAGTTTGATCTAATAATATTACACATCAAAGTAAACCGAAGTTTGATCTAATAATACTACACATCAACGTCACTAGTAACCTAAATGACGCTCCAAAAAAAACTAGTAACTTGTTTGATCTGATAATACTACACATCAACGTCACTAGTAAGTAGTAACCTAAATGACGTTCAAAAACAACTAGTAATGAGTAATGACCACATCTCTTTGCACCTCACAACCCATTAGCAATTTAATCACGCAAATTAGCCATATATTGATTGCTTTGATTACCCCATTGTGTACCATTTGCTGCTTCTTCTACATGTCCTTCAAATTCTTCTTCATTGTTGAATATACTCTCTGCGTCAAATTCTTGAAATAACAGATCTTGAATGTTACATTTGCGTATGAAATTATGTATGGCGAAACAAGCAATCACCACATCTCTTTGTACCTCAAATTTATAACTAGCCATTTGCTTTAAAATCGGAAATCTTGCTTTCAAAACACCGTAGGCGCGTTCAATAACATTTCTAAGCTGTGCGTGTGTATGGTTGAACTTTTCTTCTTTAGTTAAAGCACGTCGACGACGAAAATCGGCTAACCAATATCTTGTGTTTCGATATGGAGCCAAAAAGCCACGAGTGTTGGCATATGCAGCGTCACAAAGATAATACTTGTCTGTAATTAATATGTGATCAGTACCATATCATTTTATCTGATAGAAAAAAAATAGCAGCGGAAAAAAAGAGCAGTACTAGTGGTATCACATACCTGGGGGAGGAAATGGAAAGCCAGAAGTTGGGTTATGTACAACTTCAGTTAATACTCTTGAATCATGTGCTATACCTTCCCATCCGGCCCAAACAAATGTGAATATCATATCAAAATCACAAATTCCTAAAACATTTTGATAACATCGACCACCTCCTCTTCCTCTATAAGCAGTCTGCTCATTAATAGGGACAACTGCGTGCACAAGAGTGCCATCTAGTGCACCTATTGCTCCCTTGTAGATGATACATAATATATAAATAACCTTATGACAATGATAAACATACAAGCTGTGTAAATATAACATACCGGAAAGGTTTCTCTCAAAGTTCTCAGTCGATCAGACATATTCGGGTTTGGCTCATAGGATGTTGGTCGTATGACTTCCTTCGCAAATTCCATCATTCCTTATAGAACTTCGTGAAAACAATCATGAATAGTTCTTGAAGAGTGCTGAAATCTTCGTTTAATCATCCTAAAACGTTCATAGTTGTCAAGAAGATGGCCATCTTTTCTTCAACGCTTATATGCTTACTATCCTGTAACCAATTTTTTTCTTTAAAATGGTTGCATAATAATACATATGCATCACGAGAAAGCCGCATCAACTCTTGACATTGTGTATTATTTCCACCCAATAACTCTTGTGTATACGCATGGCCACTTAACGCCGACGTGTTATCTCTTGTTCGTTCTATTCTTCCAATGTTTCTTCTTCGTCTTGGAAATGAAAATATTCTCCCAAAACACTCAAAAATCTCAATAAAAGACCATGATGTTTCATATATCCAAGCAGAGCAAAACAAGTCAGACTTCCTGGACCCAGGAAGGCATATTAGGATAACCCTAGGATGCCTCAACTCTTTGACATGAATCCATCATCACATTTTCCTTAAAGTAGTCAAATACACTAATGGACTAGGGTAGGGAGACTTGCTAGCGTATAGGACCTTTAGCCCAGCTGGCTAAGGCCCGTACACTCTAAACTCGGCCTAAATATTAGCCCGTCGAGGCCAGATTTCGACGAAAGGCATGGAAATACTTCCCCAGGCGACAAAACCTGCTTGATGAATGCGCCTAGGTAAACAGCACGCCTAGCGATCTCGCCAGGACCATTAGAACAATCACCATATGCCTCCCTTATCCCTTACCCCGATGATCACCACGTGAATCATTTGGGACCACAAATTGCCTTTACAGGTTCTCACAAACCTAAAGGTCCTCATATAAATACTTGGTTATTTTCCTAAAATAGCCCAACCAATTCATGCCAAGCCAGCCTTGGCAAAACTGCACCGAAAGTTATTATTCTCTCACGAATAATACACAAACACTCCAAACTGAGTAGACTCATGAGCGTTACCCCAACCCGTGACTTCGGTCACACCTTGGGGTCCTTACTGAATGTGGAAAATCAAACGATCGACCAACCATAAACCCTCAATGCGTACTATACGTAAACAGATATATAAGCCATAAGCTGCTTATATAAAATAAACATAAGCCCATTTAATAAGCTTAGCCAAACACCTCCCAATAGTACATAAGACAACTAGCTAGCGAGTTGCGATCCCTTAAAAAGGGGGAAAAAAAATCTAGAAAGCCAATAAACTAGTGTCACGTGTCCACCACCCATTCCCTCCCTTTTTCCTTTAATATTTTTGGTTAGAGGATATTTTGGTCATTTAACTCATTTTTTTTAATTCCACCCCAAATTTTAAACGCAAATAACTTTCAAACGACAAACTTTTATAAAAAACCGATTTCACCACAATTTTTAAAATTTGATTCTCTTTAATTTAGTATAAATCTTGTTAATTGTTTCGAAACTTTTTTTTTTACATATTTATTGGGTAATGATTTCCTTGATGTTTTTGCTATTTTCGACCCTATTTTTTACCTTAAAAATTGCCGAATCATACAATACTTCAAACACAAAAGTTTTAGATTTTAGTTCACTCTTTACCCAGTAATTTAAATCACTCAATTTCGATAGGATATGAGTGAGATATCACACGTTAAAGATGACGTTTTAGTCATATTTGTTGCACACAAGGTGTTTGCTGAAATGTCTAGCTTAGATTTTTAGTATTAAAATTGCGTTAAATGCACTAATTTTTATACCACAACACATCATTAATCATTTTACTAATGCAAGATTCAAAAAGTGATGTTTTTTAATCGTTATTTTTTTAAACAAACTGATGAACCTATTATAACATAATAGTTACTCTCTCCGTCCTATATTAATTGTCCGCTTGCATTATGCACAAAGTTTTAGAAAATTTCACTAACTACACTCTCCACCAATCAAATATCATTTATACCCACTAAAGTCTCATCTCATTAGTTGAAATAGAATATGGACACTTAATTTGGGACATCTAAAGATTCCATTGTGGACACTTAATATGAGACAGAGGGAGTAAAAGTCAATAACTGATGAACCAAAAACAACTAATGTTCATCAACTAAAAAAGCATAAACTAACTGATTAACATATTACCTATGATAACACAAATAAACTAACTGATGAACCTATAATAAAAATTGATGAACCAAAGTAACTGATGAACTAAAGTAACTGATAAACATTTTGTTCATCAGTTACTTTGGTTCATCAGTTTTTATGGTAACATTTTGTTCATCGGTTACTTTGGTTCATCAATTTTTACAAAAATTGATGAACCAAAAGTAACTGATGAACAAAATGTTCATTAGTTACTTTGGTTCTCAATTTTTATGGTAACATTTTGTTCATCAGTTACTTTGGTTCATCAATTTTAATGTTCATGAATAAAAAAAAGTAACTGATGAACAAAATGTCTTTTTTAAAAATTAGTTAATATGGTTCATCAGTTACAAAAAAGAAAAAAAAACACTTTTTGAATCTTACATTAATAAAATAACTAAAGGTGCATTGTTGTACAAAAATTAGCGCATTTAACTCGATTTTAAGATAAAAAAATCTAAACTAGACATTTCATCAAACACGTTGTGTGCAACAAATATGAGTAAAACGTCATCTTTAACGAGTGATATCTTACTCATATGACATTTGATTTGAGTGATTCAAAAACCTTTGTAAAGAGTAAACCAAAATCTATAATTTTCATGTTTTAAGTTTTTCACGATTCGGCATTTATGAGGGTTAAAAATAAGGCCGAAAATGCCAAAAAAATCAAGAAAATCAAGACCAATTAGATATGTAAAAAAAAAAGTTTCGAAATTTTTAACAAAATTTATACCAAATTAAAGAGGATTAAATTAAAAAAATTATGGTGAAATCGGTTCTTTTTAAAAGTTTGTCGTTTAAAAGATATGTGCTTTTGAAAATTGTGGTGGAAAAGTAAAAAACGAGTTATATTACAATTTTGCCCATAACAAAAAATTTTAAATAAAAGAAGTGATGAGACACTTGTCAAATAATGAGTGACTTTCTACACTTTGTAAAATTTATTACTTTTCAATTGATCGGTATTCACTAGCTATAAGTATTGGTCCACTTTTACTAGAGGATTCGAAACCCATGAACGCTAGTTTGCTATGATAAATCTTTATTCATAACAAACTCATATAATGCCACGAGTTGATAGATAAAAACATGTATAAAATAACTGAGATCATTTAGATTTCATGAGTTGATTAACAAATTACTTATACATTACACTAACGCTAATTCGTAATTTTCATTATGATTCGCTTAACTGTATTATATTCAGGCTAACTGGCACCGTTCAGTTACAAGTTTATGTTTTTAAAGTGATAAAAATTTAACTAGCTCAAGTGATAAAATATATTAGTCTTACTAAATAAAAATAGTAATGTAAAGTGTAAACTCATAACTCATAAGTCAAGTGGAAAGAACAATTTAGGAACTGAATGCTGGGCTTTTTTGGCGTTTGATAAAAAAAAGCCGACTGCCCGACTTGCACTCACGGGCCTTACTGGGCCTTAGGGTTTTATTATACATTGTTTAAGCTTTAAGAGTTTAAGTTAATACAAATTTATAGAATCTATACTACTTATAATGGAGGAAGGACTCTTTCCCCAAAAAATTCACATGTACAAAAAATGATGCATGGTTTACAACACTTTAAAGCAAGCAATTTTCATAATTACAACAACCAAAGCATGGTGTACAACAAAAATTAGCACATAACGAAATTCAGACCAAAATCCTTACGATTATACATTAAAACACCCCTACACCCAATATTACAATCATTTGAAACACAAAGCACAAGTATGTAAAGCACAATAATTTTAAGGTCAACAATCTATTCAACACATATAATTAATACGCTAATTAATTCACCCCTTCACCAAAATATACAATCATTTAACCATAATGTACAAGCTAATCAAGCTACTAAGCCAAGTACTTAAAAATAAAGCCATTAGGCTCGGCACAGTGGTCGGTCGACCGGACCGGTCGCCCCCTGCGCTGACCGAGTCGCCGCCACTGCAACCACAAGATCGATGAAGGTCATACGTTAATAAAGATGAATCTGTGTGGTTTTATACTTGCGTGTATGTGGAGAAGTGTGACATGTGTTTCATTTTTTTGAAGTGAAATGGGATAGAACATAGATGATTATGTTTTTTTTAGATATAGGGACGTATTTTGACTGTGAATGAAATAAGGTGGTGGATTAGGGCTATGGAGGTGTTTATATATCCCTAAAAAAATTATGGTTTCATCAAGTGATGGGCTTTATAACTTGTTGGATTATAGTTGGACTATACAATCCGAAAATTTGGACTAATATGGGCTGTGAAATGGGATTGATGTGCAATAACCGAATTTTTTGGTTAATAATGGGTTACAAAAGGTTAGAGTGATATTGATCAACTAATAGAAGATGATGCATTAATGACTTGAGCTATTTATTTTCACGCAAAAAGTAATGATTTATTGCGCTATAATTATTGATAATATATTTATAATGTTATTTTTTTTAGATTTATTTGAAAACGTAATAAGTTGATACATTTTTATTGTACAAGTCTTTTTTTAATATGTGGTTAGTTTATTTGGATCATTATTTTCTTGTGTTGGTATTGTGTGTATAAGCTTTTTAAATATTTTTGTGAAACGTGAACTCTTTGGTCAAATAAAACATAATATTAAAAAACAAATTTATTGTATAACACATCTAGAGCTAATCTTACTAGAAAATGCTAAAAAATGATATATAACTATTATTGCTTAAAGTTATTTTAATTTAAATTATTATTCATTTGTAATCGAATAATATTTGTTCGCCACAAAATATAGTCACGGGGTACCCGCCGCCGCATCGTGCGGGTACCCTGCTAGTTAAATAAAAAAGACAGATATTAGTTTGTTGGGTCAAAACTGAAGCAATTAAAATTCGATTTAATCCATCTTGTAAAAAAATTTCAACTCGAACCAAATTATTTGAGAAACCCATGACCCTGACCGATGTATTTATGATACTTATTGAAGATAACATAGGTATGTTAGCTTTTAACGTAAGATATAAAAAAAAGTTACATCTACAAAAAATTTACATTCAGGCAATTTATGACTCGATGGCTAGTGATATAAACTTACACCAGACGAATACTCGCGCAAAACAACGGTTAATAGTGGCAAATAATTATACCTGTGAAATCGTGATTTTTGTTTGACCCTTGATGCAAAACTTACGGGTTAAATTTGTAGTAATTTTGAGAAAAAAATCTATGGGTTAAAAACAAAAAAAAAAATAAAAATATAAAGATTAAACAATATTTAAAATCTTTTATATAATAAAAGAATTACATCATTTCGGAGTTTTTTTTGACAGAACAATCTTAGTGGAAAAAAAATTGGACCAATAGAAATCCTCGATTTTGACACATAGGCGAAATCGAGCAATATGATTGGCCAATAAAAAGTCAAAATTGAATTGATTTGATCAAACTTTAATAAATTTGGTGGAGAATTTAATTGAGGAAAAAAAACACATAAAAATATAGGTGTCAAATTTATGAAAATAAAAACCTAAAAAAAGAGGAGGTAATTAATAAAACATTAGTGGTTGAATTTTAAATATATTATATGGAGTTAAGTGTAAAATTATAAATCTCCATGTTTTTTTTATAACTTTAGATAATAAACTAATATACTCCCTACACTTTATAATATAAACTTTGTTTACAATTACATGAATATTAGTATTGGTTTGAGACTTTAATCTATTAAACTTACAAAATTTTATAAATGTACAAATTAGTTTCACTATACGTTAAATTCTTTTAAAATAAATATTAGTTTTAAACTTTCATCTATTAAAATATCTTTTTACTATGTACGTTAAATATAAATAAGAACTCATGTTATCGTATTTAAAAGTTTAATATATACGTACATGTGTTTGAATATTAAATACAGTTAAATTATTATTAACGGTAATATAAATATCAAATGGTAAGTACGAGTTACTATGATATGAAAATAAGTATACGCGGTTGTACTTATAACGACTCATGTAGTTATTATTTAAAGTTTACATACGGATATGTGGAAAAACAATTTTAAAAAACTTTACAGAGTATATGTTAACTTCATCAACGCTCATTATGTGCTACTAAACTTGCACATTTTTTGTAAAACATGATATCAATATTAATATTAAACAACAACATCAACCTCAACATTAACATCCGTGTCAGCTAAACAAAGTTAAATCTTTCATCCAATAAAATTTTTACAAAATATTAAATGATATTAATACATAATGAAAAACTCATGCATGCTTATTAGTGCACTTATATCACAATTTTCACGGGTAAATTCTTATATGTTCATAGAATAAACAAAAATTTTAAAATAAATTTGATTTATTTGTAAACCCATGTGATTAAAGAACCTTTTTCTTACTTTCGCACATGTTGACGCTCTAACTTTTTAAAATATACATAAGATTTTCTGATTTTAAACGATAATACTATATAATTAAATTTTTCTGGAAAAACCCCGTGCGTGCACGGGAATTAAACCTAGTATTAATAATAGTCGACTAACATCCTTAAGTCATTTTAGTTTGAAAATCAACATACACTCCTTATAAGTAGTAGAGATATATATTTAAGATTTTAAGTGTAGCCCAAGCCGAATTTTAGCCCTTCTTAGAGCTTGAATCTTACAAGCTTGTAAAGCTATGTTACTAGCCCAAGCCTAGCTCTAAGTTTGTCCAGCTGGCCCAGCTCAACTCGTTTGCATCCTACACAATATTAATTGCTCATAAGCTCTCTTGACCTCGACACCCATACATTCATGGCATCAAGAAACTTGATAATGCAAGCATTAAGTTACACATTACTAAATTACCATTAGCAATACATATCTCATCATATCAGTAGAACTAATCAGTGGAGCCATTAGATGATTGATTTCCCTTTTAAAGTAACAGAATATGTTTAAACTTTGAACTAGCGCCTTCAACTTATAGGGTATGTTGGGCGGCGAATGTTTAGGAGCGTTTTGAAACAACTAACGTTTGGTGTTTTGTCCATAATGCTTGTTTGGCAACAAGCAAATAGTAGTCCTAACTTTTCTAAACACTACAAATCAAAATGCTACTTAAAGGAGTATTTACAAGCAACTAGCGTTTAAACATAATAATTACAACCATACGGCTAACTAAACGTTTATCAAATCAAACATCTACTGCTTCTTAATATTGCTAACTGCTACTATTTACAGTTAGTGCTATTTTCGCCAAGCATACCATTACTTTTCACAAGAAAACACTGTTTTGTAACTAGAGTAAAAAAGAAAAAAAATGGTTAGAAGGGAAGTATTCAATATAAAATTGACACAGAGAGACACGTAGAGTTGAGTGAGTGAAAAATTAAATAATTTATATTTTTAATACAAATTTAGTATGTGATTTTCTATTAAATTTGCTTTTACACTGTGTTTTCGAGTATCATTTAAGGAAGAAAAATGAAAGAAAAAAAAATATTGTTCTTAAGTAGCACTAAAAGCTTTAGGTATTGTGTGCTATATGGCTCAAGCCATGCTCTTCGGCGCAAGAAACCACACCGGAAATGGGCTGGTTGATCATAGCGTCGTGACCACCAGCTCAGGCCATAAGTTTTTTTTTTTTTTTTTTTTTTTTTTTTTNTCATGGTACCACATTTGTGGCACCAACTTAAAGCACCAACCATATCCAGCGGCGAAAGAAAAAAAAAAATAGCGTGATTTGGTTGATTTTTAAAATAACATTTCATTATTCCTCTTTACTTCCATGTAATTTACCCTTTTACTAAAAAAATTCAAAAACAGTGTGTTAAACTTACTAAGCATGCAAAAGTTACTAATCCGTGTTTAGTCAGTAAAGGGAATCCCTAATTCGACACGGTAACATTTCAAATCTATAGTCCATCCCAACTTTTTACACTATAACACAACTCTAGCGTGTAACATAACTCAAATCGAACAATATCTAGTTATATAAATCCTGTTACTCCGTACCTGCACACAAACTGTTCGATAAAATGCCTCACTTAAAATTTAAATAACATGGTAACTTTTTAACAATGTTGAACATATTTAAACATGTTGAGAATCATATTCGGGTTAGAAGTCATTTTAGGACTAACAAGCTAAGTAGATTTATGCATATAGACGCAAATATTAATCACGCGTTAAGCGGCCTAGTGTCGGATGGTTCGTCGTCTGAGTGGTGTGAAATAGCGTACCCGAAACTAATAAAGTTGACCCGTTTGTTAAAGGGTTTGGATTTGATCAGTGGAAGATTGGTTAATGTGGAAGAAAAACGTGTTGTTAATGATGAGTTTCTTGTGGAGAGTATGCGTAAGTTTAAGTTAACTGGTGCAGCGTTTTTAAAGTACCGTTCAATACAGCAAGTGTTATCGAAAGGGGGCGTGCAAAGTGTTTGTGTTGACAAGCCGGTTTATGATGAACCTTTTGCTTTGAACTCTCTTAAAAGAGTGTGTGATGTCTTAGGTTTATCTGCTCAGCATAGGAAGTTAGTTCGACTAGCAGTATGCCCACAAGTCACGCAGCACCAAATATGGACGGGTGCGCTTGCAGAGATACTGAATCAGTTGAAATATGAGATGAATGTTAAGGAAAATGGGTGTATGACGAAAGGTGATACTATGGCTCAGCAAGTAGTGGTTAACTGTCTTAAGTTTTTGGATGATGTTGTGTCATATGGTCCTGAGTCAGGTTCGTGGATGCAGGTTGCGCCAAAGAAAGGTGCAAATTCGCCACCGTCTGCTAAATGGGCGGATTTGCTTGAGATGTTTGATGATTTAATTAACTGTTTGAAGTACGATCAAGAGTTTTTAGTTTATGTCATAAAGCTTGATATCATGAAAGAAGGGTTGGCGCAGATAAAAGATGTTTTGGTAGATAAGAATATTGGATACAAAGAGGTTCGGCATCAACAAAGTTTAGTTCAGAAGAAATTGACTAAATTTTTGGGTCATTCATCTCGATGTTTGTTCACACTTTTGTTGTATTATCTATATGGTAGTATACAAGATATTGAGCTCGACATTTGTTGTTGGTTGTCTGAAGACGATGGTGGGAACAAGTATTGTTTATGTGTTGGGAAGATTTTGACATCAGATGGAGATAAAATGGTAAGGCGTGCGGTCAAGCAGTTGGATAGGGCACTTGGGGTTATTAAGTTTGTACACGAAATGGCGGAAATGAAAGAGATTTTGGAGCTTCAGGGTCATATTTGGTGCTTAGGGTCGGAAAGTCGATCACTTTCTTACAGAGGGCACAACTTCTTCGTTCATGGAATTAGTCTCTAATGTCTGATCAAAGACTAACTACATGGAAATGTATCATCATGTAAGGTAATTTATAACTAAAGAACGTTATTTTAATTAATGTTGAATTTATTACCATACAATTAATAAGAAAAATTATATGATTTATGGAACATACTTTTCTTGTCCAACCATCTGTTAACTTAGAGGAATCCCTTTAATAAAAAGAGCTTCCACTATGTGTACTTGCCTTATTTGCTTTAGAAGTGCTTAGCTTATTTCACTTACATTGGCTTTTGTCATCTTTCACACATTTTCCTTTTTGGTTATAAGTGATGTGGCTAAGTGAGCATATACAGGCTTTTGTTTGTCCTCTTCCTCGAGTTACATGGCAATCGATTGGCTCGTTTTTTACTAGACTTTTTATGTGTCTGAGTTAATTTTGAAATGATGAGATTTTGTTGGAAGAAACACTATATTAAAATGAACAAAGAAATCCACAAGAGATGTTAACACTGCCCTTAAGCTTAGAGGTCATGTCGTTCTTCATCACAATGTACTCCTACCCGACACACTCTATAAACTTATTGGTTAATGTTTAAGAGGTGTAATTCATCAACAAATTCCATAAATTAACAAAAGATAACTTATCAATTAAAATCAAGAAACTTAGTCATCTCAACTGATAATATACAATTCGACCCTGAAACTTAAGTAAATAACGTAAATTGATTAGATACAGTCTATGCTACTTACAAAGGTCTGCCCACCTAACTTGAACGGATGTCTGCCAGGATTAACTGATACTGAAGAAATATTTTCCGGAAAAACCAACATCCTTTTAAATGTTAATCCATCAAACAAGTTGGATTGCATGATGTTTCTTACATGAAGGCATGTTTAGAGCACATACTAACGCGCGTAACACATGAATGATAAATACTTGGGTCTGTATTATCATCAAGACTACCATAAGTTGACTAGTAATAACCATCACTTGATACCAAATGTTGAAATATAGAGATGGTTACACTGCAATCATCTCTTGAATTTGCAGCTGATTATCAGACATTAGAAATTAGTATACTAGACTTGTATGGTTTAATTTCTTAAAGAACCTGAAAACCGAGAGTAATAAGATTAGCGATCTTTACTTTGCCCTTTTGTCAGGTATTCTCGTGAGAAAAACTTGGAGAAGAACAAAACTGTAGAAAGACGGAATTGGGACCATCAATTCTTTTTACACATACTGAATATTATGAAAGACAACAATATTACTGTCTCAATCTAACAATTATTTATCAGTGTGGGGTTCCTTTAATGAACTTTAGCAATTCAAATTGAAATAAAGTATCACATATTTGTCTAAACTTAAAAATACTCAAGGCCACTTATATGATATGATATATTTCAACATAGCAGTAAAAATTAGTTCGTGACTTAATGGGTTCCATTTCTTTACATTAATGTACCATGATAGACTTTGAGCAAACCCAAACTAGTCCAAAGGCCTTTTCCACTCACTTTCTTCTTGTAAGAGCTTGGGAAGTGAACTATGAAAACTATCAATGCTTAGCTTTTCTTTAGCTTTATGCAATGTAGATTCCAATGATTATTACTTTACCTTTGTTGTTATCATTTTATGCTTCAGTACTTCCTTTAATGAAATTCACCCCAAAAAGCAACTAATGGCAATGAATGGACCATCAGTTCTTGAAATATCACCATTTCAAATTATGATTAAAGTTGGCTCTAGTTCTTCTTTTAGAGCAAAAGCTTGTGTTGTATTCCTTCTATGATCATATATGATTACATACATGAACTGAATGGTTTATTAAAGCTTACTGCCAAAGATCAAGGACATTTTGCTAATCATGGTAACAACCTCGATTATCCTAGAGAAGACAAGTTTACAGCTTGCAACTTGAGTGTATACAATTGAAATGTAATAGTAACAGAATCACCACAGTAATTACTTTGCACACGACAGCAATTTTCTGACGATTTTAACCTCGGTCTGATTTACTCTGTTTCTGATTAGTCTCTTCCGCTAAGTGTAAAAGTGTAATAAAACAAGTGGCTCTGATGTGAGAAGTTGCGGTGCACAAATCACCTCCTAGTAGTAACCATGCAGTGAAAACACTATTGGCAGCTTATATAGTAAGTATCCCATGAATATAAATATAAATGATCCAACTAATGAAGTCAAGAATCCGTTCAACGCTCAAATAGACACATCCGACTATAAATTGCAAGATTGTGTGAGTAAAGATGAGATCTTTATTAGCGAGTAAGAATCTTGACGTGACTAATTGCATCCAGATTAAGATGATAACGACGTATGTACTTGACCAAGTAGTATTTAATTTAAGGTAAAACATAAAGCTTCTTTTATAAAATGAAATGATAAGAATCTTGGCAAAAGCTAAACAATAATGCCTAGCAGGAGACTAATTAATAAAAATGTGTATCTTAGCTTTTTGACTGGTATATTGCAAATTTCTAGGTGAGAAAAAGATGTTAAGCTCAAAAGCTTTGGAATCCTATGCTGTAAAAATTAGTTCTTGCTAACCAGCTGTTTAATTTTTTCTTGATGCTTTGCAGAAAAAGAAGTTTGTATAGCTTGTAATTTGTTACTCAAAACCTGAAATGTGCGGTAACTTGTAATTTATTCTGAGTGTTTGTTTTGCTAAAATCGCCAGTTAATTATAACTTGCCAGTTAATTATATCCTCTTTTATTATACTCATCTAGTCATGTTTTTGCATCAGAATATAGAATCTTGGTTTAGATGATGGTGATTTATAGATAGAGATATTTGATGATAGAATCAATTAAGGGTGTCAATTTTCTAACTTGAATCACTTGTTTAACATCTTACGATTAAATAATAGCAGTGAAGAACAAAAAGGAAAACACAATATTAGACTGAATCCCCATCGCCCCAAACAACATGATATCAAGGAACAACCTCACAAAATGAGGGATTGATCATCCATAAAACATTAGTTATACTAATCAAATTAACCATAATTCACCTAAGCTTCCTAACAAATCGAAAGACTGCTACTATTGAAATAAAATAAAAATAAAAAAAGAAAAGCAAAAGGAGAAAATCAAAGATAGGATTGCATATGAAAGGGGCAAAAAGGGGTCAGTTTAGAATATCCTATCAACTGGATGCTCTTCTTCTTTCTTGATTCTGTCTGATGATCAATGACTCATTATCTCTCTCTCTCTTCCTCTAAACTTAGATAGCAAATTCATGATACCTGAAAGTTATATCAAATTATCAGTGGCCATTTTAACTTGTGTGCGTCGTATCATTCCAATTTCATAGATTAGTTAGTATACATCATGAGAAATTAAACATAGTGAGTTACCTGAAACTAGAACTGCGACAACCTGACTTAATAGGGAGACTTGCTACCAGAGTCCCGTGGTGCATTGCATCTAAAGCATTCCATTCTGCTAGCGAAATTATGCTCATTGCAGCCAGGCCTGTTAAGATGTTGATTTTGTATTGCATGTCATGATTTGTTGTGATGATAGTGCACACTTTAGTATGAAAGTCTAAATCTGCAACTTAGTGATCCCAGTTGATAGAATTAAGACTTTTTAAATTTCATGCATGAGGTAAGTGCTTTTCATGCATGAAGGTGGAACAATTGAAAAAGTAGGGTTGCTTAGGAGCTAAGAAAAAAAAGAAAAAAAACGTGCAACAATATGTGAAATTGTGACAGTTGACTAGTGTGGCTACAAAGAGTGTGTGTGTTACCTGCTGCATAGCCAGTCACCGGACTTCCACCCTGCAGTACGGCTGCTGCCACCACCAACACCAACACTTCCTCCACCAAACCCGAAGTTCCTGTTACGAGACAGATCACCATGAAAACCACCACCACTAGAGGCCAAGTCATCCTTAAACACACCACACTTAAAGCAACTCGAGCGGCTAGCAAAGTTGTGAGCACCACAGTTTCCAACACTACAGTACCAGTCTCCAGGCCTCACATCCGGCCCAGTGAAACCAAACACAGAAGGGTTCATCATACTTTCTCTACCTCCAAAACCAGTACCAAAACCACCGAGAACACCACCTCCAAGTCTCATCTCCCCACATCTTTGGCAAGTCTCTCTCCTCTGGAAGTTCAAGTGCTGGCATGACCTGCAGTTCCAATCTCCTGGCCTGCTCATCTTTCAACACAAAAATAACCAAATGTTAGAAACAATATAAGTCAAGTATGTACATTTGTACATGCACACACTATTACACTATGAGTGTGTGTGGTAACTAACTAAGAATAGGGTTTTTTGTGTTACCTTGTGATGGATATGAAGCTGATAGTGTGTGTGTTTCTTTTGAGGGATTCCTGAGAATATGGTGATGGAGTGTGGTGGGTGAGGGGTTTATATATATACATGCAAAAAGGCCTCAAAATTCGAGAGATTCGGGCAGCTGTAGTTGAAGCTGAAGCTAAATCACCTTTTCCTTTTTAATATTCTTCCCTTGAACAATGGGACTTATAACAAATATATCATATGTTTGAAAAACAATGATTTAACTGCTTTGTATTTGTTTCTGTGAATATCATGGTATTATTAAGTAGGGATAAGTTCGTATAATAGCAATGTACTTTTCCAAATGTATCGATTTGGTACGTGCTCTTTAAAAGAGTTGTATAAATGTAACGAACTTTCATAAGTGTTCCAATTTGGTACGTGATGATGACGTGTCATACCTGAAAGTCTGCCACATGACACGTCATCATTACATACCAAATTGGAACACTTATAAAAGTTCGTTATATTTCTACAACCTTTTTAAAGTTCGTTACACACTTACACTTATGAAAGTTCGTTACATTTGATAAAGTACATTGCTATTCTACGACATAATCTATGTTAATTACAGGTAATTATCTATTCAAAATTTTTACTCCATCACTACAAAGTCTTTCTAGCAGGTTTAAAACTATAATCAGTAATGTTCGTATACAAAATTAATGCGTTGGTAACTAAAATCATGTACTAGAGTTCTAGTGAAATCATAGATCATATCTAGGGGTGGAAACGAGCCGAGCCGAGCCCGAGCTCGCCAGAGCTCGAGCTCGGCTCGTTTATATATATAAAGCTCGAGCTCGGGCTCGAGCTCGTTTCGAGCCTTATATTTTGAGCTCGAGCTCGGCTCGTGAAAATTTTCACAAGCTCGAGCTCGGCTCGAGCTCGACTAATTTATATGATGTGTTAAAGAAAACAAAGTTCAAATAGAGCTCGGCTCGTTAATTACATAAGGCTCGAGCTCGTTTACTACTTTTAAGCTCGTTTATACGTATAGACACTATATATACGTATATATTTCTAGGGCTCGTTTAGGCTCGCGAGCCTACTCGAGCTTTTTATATAGAGCTCGGGCTCGAGCTCGATTATTAAATGAGCCCAAACTTACGCTCGAGCTCGGGCTCGAGCTCGTTTAGGCTCGGCTCGTTCGAGCTTTTTACCGATCCGATCCCGAGCTTTTCACGAGCGGCTCGGCTCGTTTCCACCCCTAATCATATCGTTAACCCTCAGCCTGCTCTGCCTCATTCGGAAATGAATGTCCGAAAAGATTTTAGTTCAAACAAATATGTAATTTGTAGACAACATCCAAGCTATCCTAATAGTATGGTGTTCTTAATGCCTCAAAAGTGAGCAGAGTTCAAATTTAGCTAGCTCGGTGGACTTTTGCGATGGCAAAAGAAAAGTCAAGAAACAGTCATGAGAATATCGATTAGGCCGCGTACATTAAAACTAAATGTGTCATTTAATTTGAGAACTTAAGAGAATATAAACGTTGGCTGGGATTCTAAAGATAGAAACGTTGTGGAGTTTGATAAAGTTCATTCAGGTAGCTTCTTTTAAGGCTTCTAGATTGCATGAACACAATATTTACATAAACCAAAAAATTCTGCATGCATTTTCCGATAATGCCCTTCTCTTCATTCTTCAAATATCAAATGTACCATAGATGTGGAATCATAACATAAGTCCACATGCCCAATTTGACGAAATTTGAATAGCATTGATATGTTATCATATACAATTTGAGTTACGTACGTACACGCGTGAGGCAAGATGCATGCCAACCTACAATGGCTTTTATAATTAATGATTGCAAGACTACTTGAATGCTAATTGAACAATTTGGAAATTGACCACTCTTAAGATCTTTTGAACCCTTTTTGACCACATGAAACAGCAAAACACCTCACAATATAAACACTTAAGTTAAGAGTGGTCTAAAGTGACTTAACCAAGGGGGTCATAAGGTTTCGATAGGTCTAAAGTGATTTTTAATGGGGGTTTTAAGAAATTCACGAACAATATATAAAGTGGCTATATCGAAGTTATCGATTCATTTTCTGTTATTACTTTGAATTTTGAATAAACTGATTCATATGTTCGTGTTTATCTTCTTGCTTATGACAATTATACATATAAATTTTTAGGCTCTATAAAATTTAGAGTCTAGGCTTATTTGGTTCGCGGAATGTTTTTGATGAAACTGAAATCTGTTTATGAAATTGGAATGTGAAAGAATTAGAATGTTAAGGAATTAAAATGCTAAATAATTGAAATGTTTAGGATTTGAAATTGAAAAAATTAGAATTTGCAAAAACTAACGAGTGTTTGATTGGAAGAAAATGAAATGGAAAAAAATAAATTATATTAAAATATTTAAAATTTTATTTTAAATTATAATAATCTGAATAATAATAATATTAAATTAAGAAATAATAATAATAATAATAATAATAATAATAATTGATTTTTAATGATAAAAATTAAAGAATGAATTTTATAGAATTGTAAACATTCCTCACATTTTGGGTATGTTTGGCAAAATTAGTTGTAAGCTGTATGTCGTAAGCTGTAAGCTGTTAACTGCAAAGCTGTTAACATGAGCTACAAGCTGTATCATTTTTTGAATAAAAGTGTTTGGTAAGTTAGCTGTTAAATGTAATTATAAGATGTAAAATGACATAAAAGGACATATTTATAATTATAAATAAATGTTTGGAGGGTATATGAGTAATTTAAAGTTTTAACAGCTCTTTCAAGTTTAAAAAGTTTCATGAATCAGCTTTTCATTTAGGAGCTATTTGTTTGACAAAAAAGCTTGAAGTTAGTGTATCCAAACGGAGCTTTTATTTTAGATGAGATTATTTTTGTAACAAAAAGCTAACAGCTCCTCCAAAAAGCCCCTACCAAACAGGCCTTTTGTCATAGAAAGTTGAATTTCATAAAATTGAGATTTTGAAGGATTTCATTCCATATCATTTGCCAACTAAACACGTTAAGAAATGTAATTTTGATTCTGAATTCTTTGAATCTGCCAACAAAACACGTTATGAAATAGAATCAGATTTCAATTCAATCAAAATCCTGAAGATTTGGTTAAGACGGCCCTGCACTTAACATTTCCACCGGCATCGGCGCATACATGTACTAAAAAAGAGGGTTTGATTCCTTATTTCAAAGACAAATCTTTAGTTTCATATACCAACTTTTATGAGCGAAAATTTCTCAATTTATTCAAAGGTTAATCTGCGTTACATGTTGTGGTTTGTTATATTAAGACATTAATGAAATCAGTTTTGAACCATGAGAAATACTAAAATCTGTTAATCCATCTGAATCCCTTAAAAGTTAGATTTAATTTGGTTGCCGAATTTTGAAATAAAATTCTTAGTCTTTTACATGCTTAAGTAAACCAGACCAACGTTCCCTACATTAAAGCAAAAGATCACATAATGTCACCTCTAAGCAAGGCAATAAATGTGTATTCAAAGATCTATATCTTTATAGATCAACTCTTTGACCATACCATGATGCACTTAAAACTGAACATATAGTTGATGAGTTATTTTTAAGTGATATATAATGATTATGAATCTTGTTATAGAGGTGGCCAACTACAAAACTACAAGTCACTTGCTTAATATACTATCTAATGTAGTGATAAAGAACACTTGTGAAGCATAAACATGATCTTGTAACTACTCATTCCATATATATAGTGATTGAAAAATCACATCATTAACATACCTTTTAAACACAAGCATATTCATTCAACCAAATGAAACTCATTGATGCTTTTATTGTTGTGGGGGCACAAATATATGTAGACAATTATTAGAGTAAATCGCAGCATGTGGCCGGTATGTTCAAATCGCATAAGTATTCACTATTTTTTCGAAAGGGCAGACACAGTCCATGTTAGAAACATTTGATGCAGATATCGTCTTTGCTCTTAAGTGAAATGGCCAAAATGCCCTAGCCTTTGATAAGAGTTTGCCATTTTAGCCACTTCACTTTGCGGCATGGAGGATATTTGCACCAATGTTTCCCACATAGACAACACTTGCACTTTACAAAAGGTAGAGACTACGTACGCATGTGATTTAGAAATGCCACATTTACGCATTTAAAAATGTACCAATAATTATTAGTTAATTTTAGTTCAAGTAAACTGGATAATACATCCATGTGGTTTGCAATTTTTTTATAATTTTCATTCATGTTGGAAATATTGGATTATGAATATCCTTCTGTTAGCAACCCAAAAGAGTTTACTTCCTTAGGACTAACGATGCAAAATAAATGTGTCTTATCTACTAATGTTGGTCTCACATAAGGGGTTTATTCATCATTTTGTTTGTCCCACGTGGGTCACGAGCAGCGGTAAATATGTGTTAGGTCGATTACAAATAGAGAATTTGAGTTTTAGTTAGTAAGGTAATTGATTATGATCATGTGAAATTGATTTCAGGTTTATAGAAAATAAACGAAATGTAATTGATTATGGGGTGAATCCACATCTTTGTAGTAAGTTTTGACTTTTGATTTTAATTTTATGGTTGAAGATCCTTTAACTTGACTTAAGTTGAAGTCCCAACAACTTGATAGGATTCTCGTCCTTGATTATGTAAGCCTAATTAAACAAGGAAGCGTCGTTCAATGTTCTTCTACCTTTCTGACAAATGAAAGCATAAATTTAACCGACTATTTAGCATAAGTAGACACAATGGATATTATGGATATTCTAGGTAGGGCATTACCAAAATAAATAAATGGATAAATATGATAATTATTAAAGGTAAGTTGATTTCTCTTTTACATGACTAAGCAACTACGTACTAATTGTTTTCCCAAATCGCTATGGAGGGGCCACCTTGTCACCATTAAAATATGTTGTCTAAAACCCAAATCAAAAAATGAATACTTCTTTTTGCAAATTTTTGAATATTCATGTTTGGTACTTGCGGAATTTCTTTCTAAGATTGAGTCAAAAAGAGTTTATGAGACGACACCACATATTAAGACTTTAAATTACATAAAGTAGACTTAGGATCAAATGAGAAGAAATCTTAAAATAAGAAGGATGAAAAATAACTATAATCACACATTAGAGATGCATTGACTTGTATTACATGCATCTCTAACCTTTTAGATGCACCATAATATATTTTCTAGCTAAAAATTAAATGCATATACATATATTAGGTGCATTTTAGCAAGTTAGGCAAATCCTATGTATTTTTCGTCATTGCGGGTCAAATTTGTTGCAAGTACTACTTTGCATCGTTTTCACTTCAAAATCACTTTTGAAACTAATTGGGATGCATCTAAATGAGTAGAGATGCATCTAATTGAAGTCGACGCATCTCAAATATGTGGTTATTATTATTTCTCATCTTTCTCATTATAAGTTTTCTTCTCACTGGATCCCTACCCCACATAAAGTAATATTACTTAAAAGAATTGCAAATAAATTTGCATCTGTTTTATAATTTAAGGTATGCCTTACTCGTTAATAATGCTTATAACCTTTTTTT
>LBNU01001527.1:94535-122748 GCA_014162995.1 Artemisia annua
CTTATAACATTTGATAAAATAATCTCTTAACAACTAAGCAACTATGTTTTGAAGAGTTATTAAGCTAGAAATTAATGCACTTTTTTTACGAGATAATTCCAAAAATGACCAAGTTGTTCAATCGATGGGCTTTTTTAACATTGGATTTGAAAATTCTCGTTTTGACCAAGGTGGCCCGGTTGCCCAAAACGTTTCGACCCCATGGGACGCCAAGTGTCCCAAGTTGCCCAAATTTGTCTGAATTGCCCAAAATTTGTCGTGAGTTGCCTAACAGTTTGCCACTTGACGTCTCATGGGGGTGACACCTTTTGGGCAACCGGGCCACCTTGGTCAAAACGAGAATTTTCAAATCTAAGGTCAAAAAAGCCCATCGATTGAGCAACTTGGTCACTTTTAAAATTATTATTATTATTTTTTTACATGTACAATATGTACGTACCCAAATAATGATCTCTGATTAAACCCTGTTTTCTCAAGGCACAATTAATAGTCCTTGCATAATCAAGGATTAAGCATTCATATGTAGCAAGAATTAGATTATTTTTTGCATTCAAATTCTGTTTAATGGTTATGATCTAGCTAGTAGCCATGTTTTAAGCATAATATATGAACAAGCTTTATATAGTATGTGACTTCCCTTTAATCATGTCTACCCACATTATGCATGCACAATTATTCATGCAAAGTAACAAGGGAATCATCAAAACATGAAGCAATAAGAGTTTTAAACACGTAAAGATTCGAACAATAATTGCTTTTAAAAAAAAAACTGATAGTCAGGGGCGGAGCTAGTAAGATGACTAGTGGATACCGAGCTACCCCTAAATAGCCGATATTGTACATTAATTATTCTGTCTAGCTATTTTCTTTATAACTTTTGCAATCAGTACTCCTTAATCAAATAGTTATCTTGATTAAAGTTAAAAACTAACAATGTAAACAATCAGATACAACAATAAAACGAATTTACTTGTCTAATTATGCTCGTTAAATCATGGTTTGAAATAAAATCAAAGAGACATCATTGGGCATTTTTCACTATAACTTTTACGTTAAGCTCGGCTTCTTTTAACTTGAAATAGTGGCTCCACCCCCGATAGACTGATGTATGCATGTACATGTATTCATGCAAAGTATATACATGACAGGGTAGTCCATGAAATTCGGAAGCCTGAGGAGAAAACGAAAGCGAGTCCTTAAAAAATTAACGGTTTATATTAGATATAACAAAAACTATGAAACACCCAAATTTTGTTTTATGAAAAGTAGTTTCTACGCCGTAGAGGCCAAGATGTCTTTACGCCGTAAAGGCTTCTACACCGCAGGCGTCTCAAAACTTGGTTTTCCCATTCAGCTTAAATCAGCTCAAATCACATTGTATACTTAAAACCAACATATGATATTGGACATAGAACTGTAATAGATCATATAAATTATGGAACAAGATCATAACATGTTCTCATAGATTTTTGACCCATTTGACCCAAAAGTCGGTGAATAAATCCTTATTCCAAACATCTATTTTTCTGCACAAACTTTATATACTTAACACTTTACATAAAACTATTCCAGAAAATGTTTACATAATTTCAAAAGACATTTGTGCATGATGAGTTGTATCAAGAGGAGGTAAAAAGAGTGCTCATTACCAACTCGAGCTTCACTTTAGCTAACCCATTGGACCCTTCCCCTTGACCTTGATAATGCTGCTTGGGTTACCTATAAAACATGTCATGAAGTAACGCAACAATGGGTTGGTGAGTAAACAAAAACATAATCACTATAAACATGGCATGAACCATAAAAACTATAAATCACGAACTATAAGGTACATTTATAGGGTACATTAAGCACCAATCACGAATACTTTGAACTACAGGTTCCACGAGAAGCACGATTCATCGGTTTATACTATAAGTGTTAAATAAACACAATTCATTGCTTTATACTTTAAGTGCTAAACAAGCATAATTCACGCTTTATACTATAAGTGCTAATAAGCACATATCATTCTCTTTGAACCATGAAATAATATAACTTTGAAGTACTCTATAAATGCGAATCATAACTATGGGTAACGTTTGAGTGTTTGACCACAAGCGTCAATATGTACTGTTTACGTATGGTATGTAAATCGGTTTAAGATATGGGATTGGAATACTTTTGTTGTTTGGTTTCTCGTGTAGAACGGTAAGGATCCGATGAATTGATTTAACACGTAAATAAGAACCATACGAGACTGATGTGAAGCAATATTTGCCCAAGTGTATGAAAACTTGTTGAGGTTGTGTGTGGTGCCTTCTATTTATAGAGAACCGAGTAGGGTTTAGAGATAAACTCTTGAGGGATGATCAACGGATGTGAAAGAGCCAGATGTTGATCATCTGGAGGGTAGACAAGGAGGACAGGTGGAATCTCCTCATTGGCTCATACAAAGTGGTACTTGTCGCGCGTCCCCACTGCACATTGTTAGATGGTACATCTTAATCGTTAGTAACAGTTGGGAAGTAGTAGTACATCATGCTCAGTGTACCCTGATGAGTTGCCAGGCCCTGCGTGGCCTGAGATTGGGTCTCCATCAAGTGTTTGTTGATGGGTTTTGATAATGGGCTTGATTCGTGTGTATATTTAGTAGGCTTGGGCCACTAACATTTATACATTATCAAGTCCCCCATTCTAATATTATATCAAGTACTAGTGATATGTTGTTGGACTATTTTAACTAAGTCCTTCCAGTCCGTGTTGCGCTACCATGGTTACTTGTAAGGCTTACTCCTTCCAAGCTTATGTTATGTCTGTTTTCTTAATGATGACTGAGTGCAGGCTATTTCTGTCTCGATCAGGGTTTTAAGCTGCATTGGGAAAGATGAGTATTAATATTTGCTTGGGGAAGTATAGGAAAATCCATTTTGGGATGATTTACTATATTTTGGATTTGATGCTTCGCTATTGTCTTTTCGACTGTAGGCGACGTTATTCTGACATTTCTTGAGTGGTGTGTTTGACCCATCCTTTCGATTGTACATGACGTCAGCTGTACTCACATCTTTGCAGGGTGAGTTTCATGCGCCCCATTAACGTGTGTTGACTCAATGGCTTTTGCCAAGTGTAATCCGCTGATTTGTTTTCTTTACCTATAAGTGTGGCTATAAAAGTGAGGAAGTTACAACTTGAAGCGATAAACTACTCTTTTCATCTTTCCTTTTCCTAGATCCTTTCTCAAACCCTAAAAATTTCTTTCACATAATTTTTTTCGTAAGTTTAAGCTTAAAAAAAAAAAAAAAAAAAAAAAAAAAAAAAAAAAAAAAAAAAAAAAAAAAAAAAAAAAAAAAAAAAAAAAAAAAAAAAAAACTCTCACTATGTCTACTGGAAATCCAAATAAAAGGGTTGAGTTTAAATAGCTTGTAGTTGAGTTGTTTTATAATAAGACGCAAATGATAAATTTAGCCAATTTCTTCTATGCATCGAAATGTGATTTTGTAAACACGTTTCAAGTTATTTAAATCTCGAGTTAGCATTACATAGAAATCCTAATCCTGACTAAACCCGTGGAAAATTATACAAAGATCGACAAAGAACAACTTGTTTATGAATTCAACCAACCTCCCCACTTATTTTATTCACAACATCAGTCAATCACTTCAAATGTGATTACTGGTTTTGAGTTCATACAGATTACAAAGAAAGAACAAAAGGGACAAAACACTACAGATTCTCAACTTTAGAGAGATGTAAAATACAGAGATAAAACGAAAGTGATAAGATAAAAAAACCCTAAAGCTATAACAATCCTTATATAGCTGCTCCAACTTGCACTTCTCTTATTTGGCTCATTCAGTCCTTTAACTTTAGCTTAGCTCCATATTCAGTCCCTGCACATACAAAACAAAAGAAACACAAAGAGAAGCAACTATACAAGAATTACCTTATAAATCCTGTACTTATTCAAACACAAAGTCAACATCTACAAGGCTTAGATTAGCCTTCTGAACATTCCCCCTTAATCTCAGCCTTGTACATATCATACAAGCCAAGATCATCACAAAACTTATTGTGCTCCTGCACACTTAAACCTTTTGTAAAAATGCCTGCAACATTATCAACAGATTTCACTTTCACAGTTTTAACCACACCTGCAGCAACCTTTTCCCTTAAGAAAAACAATTCAATCTCAAAATGTTTTGTTTTCTCATGGAAAACTGGATTTGCTGTTATTTGTATAGCAGAACTATTATCACAATGCAAAGGAACAGGGAGAGATGTTTTGATATTCAATTCAGCCAGAATTTTTTGAATCCAAATGACTTCACAAGTAACAGTATTCATTGCTCTATACTCTGCTTCAGCAGAGGATTTAGAAAGCATGAACTGCTTTTTACTTTTCCATGATACAAGACTTTTACCCAGGAAAACACAATATCCAGTTACAGATTTTCTTGTAACTTTACATTTTGCCCAATCTGAATCAACAAACACACTTAGATTTAAGTTATTTCCTTTACAAAAAGAAATACCTTTTCCAGGTGCATTTTTCAAGTACATTAATACTCTAAATGCCAACTTAAGATGAGATTGCATAGGTGCATGCATAAACTGACTTAGAACATGAACTGCATAACTGATATCAGGTCTTGTATGAGTAAGGTAAATAAGTTCACCTACTAATTTTTGATAATTTGTGATACCAGTTAAAGGTACATCAACAATGACCTGATCAGGCTTAGCAGAACATTCCTTAGTCTCTATAGGTGTTTTACAATGCTTGCAGGCCAACATACCAAACTCTGCCAAAACTTCTAGGCAGTATTTTCTTTGAGTCAAAAACTTCCCATCAGAATTAAGAACCTCAATACCCAAGAAGTATTTCAAATTTCCTAAGTCTTTAATCAAGAACTTTGAACTCATGAAATTTTTAACTTCATTAATAGCTTGAACATTATTAACAGTGATGACAATGTCATCCACATACACAAGTAAAGCAATGAAAATTCCATTTTTATTTTTAATAAACAATGAAAAATCATTTTTACTTTGTTCAAAACCATTTTCAATTAAAACAGAAGTTAGTTTTTCATTCCATTTTCTTGATGACTGCTTTAAACCATATAAAGACTTTTTCAATTTGCACACCCTAGTATCATTAACATCAGAGTACCCTTCTGGTAAACACATATAAACATCCTCATCAATTTCACCATATAAGAAGGCATTATTCACATCCATTTGACAAACAGACGAACCATATTGCACAGCAACAGATAACAAACATCTCACAGTAACAATCTTCACAACAGGTGAGAAAGTCTCATCATAATCAACACCTTCTTTTTGATTATAACCTTTGGCAACCCATCTTGCCTTATATCTATCAACCTCACCGTTAGACTTATATTTAACTTTGAAAACCCAATTTCCACCAATGGCTTTCCTGCCCATTGGAAGTTCAGTGATTTCTTCCCAAGTTTCATTTCTGTTAAGAGCTTCTACTTCAAGATTCATAGCTTCAATCCATTTTGGGTTTTTAGCAGCCTCTTTATAAGTCTTTGGTTCAATTATTTTATTCAAATTGGTTGAAAAATTATAATTCTCAGTACTCAACTTTGAGTAATTGACATGCTTGTCTATATTATACTTCACTTTAGTATTAACTTCATAATCACTTAGCTTAACAGGCATCTGTATTTTTCTAGAAGATTTTCTAACATAGGTTTTAAAAATGCTCTGTCTATCTGGTGTCACAACAACAGGTTCATTGAACATATTATTAAACTCATTATAGTAACTGTCATCACCCTCAGATTGATTTACATTTTCCTCAAGTGTTGCATTTTCCTCCTCATCATTGATGGCTTCTACTGGTGCACCAGGATGCACCCCCTCATCCTTATTAATGTTACCAGTTTTTTCAGTACCTCCTAATGATGAGTGGTCTATACCTTCACTTTTCTTAGGTTCTATATCTCTCTTTTCATCATTGGGATCATCTGACAAGTTTTCATCATCCAGGTAATGATTGAAAAAATTTAAACTATCTGTGTTTTGAAAATGAAATTCAAAACTTTTGTTTTCAGTTTTGTTTTTAAAAGGAAACACTGTTTCATAAAAGGTAACATCTCTTGAGAAAAATATTTTCTTACTTTCAAGACTAAACAACTTATAACCTTTTTTCTCAAAAGAATAACCAATAAACACAGATTTATCATACCTAGAAAAAAACTTATCAGAATTGTTTAAGACTGTAGCAAAACAAAGACAGCCAAATACCTTTAAATGAGAGATGTTTGGTTCAGTTTTGTATATTAGTTCATAAGGTGACTTTCCAGATAAGACAGAACTGGGTAACCTGTTAATTAAGTAAACAGAAGTTAGAACACACTCAGGCCACATGTTCAAAGGAATCCCCCCTGAAACATGAGGGCTCTAGCAACATTTAACAAATGCCTATGTTTTCTCTCAGCTATTCCATTCTGTTGAGGGGTATAAACACAAGAAGTTTGTTGTAAAATTCCATTATCTTTACAAAACTTATCCATATTTTGATTAATAAATTCAGTTCCATTGTCAGATCTAAACACTTTAACTGTTTTACCAAACTGATTTTTAATCAAATTATAGAAATTAACAATGTTCTGGAAAACTTCATATTTCCCCCTCAACAAGAAAACCCAAACAGCTCTAGAGAAATCATCAACAATAGTTAAGAAATACTTATAACCTTCTCTGCTTTGAACCTTGTAAGGACCCCATACATCTAAGTGAACCAACTGACCAATGTCATTGGTTTTATGCTCATTTAGAGGAAATGGTTCTCTGGTTTGCTTAGCCTTATGGCAAACCTCACAAGGTTCAGCATTAGAATCAGCCTTATAACCAATTTTGTTTTTTAACACATAAAGAACTCGATCAGCAGGGTGACCAAGTCTGTTATGCCAAATACATTTTGACAAACAGCAAACTTGTATATTATTATTTGTAAGTTTATTACCTGTATTAAGAAAATACAGACCATCTTTATGATTACCAGTCCCCACTTGGGTCCTTAGAACAGAATCCTGAATAATACAAGTATCTTCATCAAAAATCACTCTAAACTTATTCTCTTTATTGAGTTTGTGCACAGATAATAGACTGACTTGGTAGCAAGGAACTACCAAGACATTGTGAATTATGATTTTATCTGTAAGTTTTAAACTACCAATATGAGTAACAACAGCTTTAGTTCCAAGGATGACCAACAGTCATATTAAGTTTAGAAACTTCCACAAGATTGAACATGTTAATAATGGTGTAAGTCATATGTTGACTTGCACCAGAGTCAACAATCCAACCTATGTATAAACTATAAGTGCTTATGTTGGTATTATGATTGAAAAATCTAAAGGAACAAAAGCTAAAAACACAGTTCATACCTGCAACATTTGCAGGTAAGCAACCAGATCCAGATTTATCATTAATCAAAGCCATCAGTTTCTTATACTGATCATCTATGAAAGAGTTAGATGAAACAGTAGAATAATCCTTTTGACCTGAAACAGCATTACTATTCACAGTGTTCTGATAAGTATTAGATTTCTTTTTGAAACCAGCAGGATATCCAACTAGTTCAAAACACCTATCAGCAGTATGACCATTCATATTACAATGAGTGCAAACCAAATTAGGTCTATTAAGTCTTCTATTTTGATTATTATTACCACTGTTTTTGTTTGAAGACCATTCATTAGTTCTTTGATTAGTTCTGGATGCAAATGCAGAGTTACTGATTTTAGTGGAAGGAGGAGTACTCCTATGAGACTCATCCTTAGAAAGAGTGGCAAAAGCACTTTTAACATCTGGGAGAGGAGAAGAGGTGAGTATTATACTCCTGAGAGGAGCATAAACTTCATCCAGTCCCATAAGAAACTGCATCAACTTAATAAGTTGATTATGTTTCCCAAGTTTTTCAGAGCCTTCACATGTGCATTCAGGCAAATCCACAAGGGAGTCATATTGCCTCCACATAGCATTGAACTTAAGATAATATTCAGAAAGTGGTATACCATTTTGAGTAAATGAATGAATCTTATAATGCATATTGAATATTATAGAACCATCTTCTTTATTATAAGTTTCTTCTAATTCATCCCACACATTTTTAGCATTTTTAGAAAACACTTGTCCCATAAACACATCTTGTGACACACATCCAAGAATCCAAGATAAGACCACAGAATTGCACCTATCCCACTGTTCTTGCAAAAAAACCAGCCTCAACAGGCCTTTCAATAGTACCATTTATAAAACCAAGTTTGTTTTTAGTATGTATAGCCAATTTTATAGCAGCTGACCAAACTTTATAGTTTTCAGTACCTTCCAACTTAAAACTTATTAAAGGAATACCACTAGTGTCACTACTATGCAAGAACAATGGGTCAAACTGATCAAGTTTGTTCAACCCTGAACCCCCTGCTTCTTCATCATTATTACCCACCATGATGAAGAAGTAAAACTAAAAAAAACAGATACACCTTATATCTCCAACAGTCACAAATAACCACCAACAAACAACAACTTCACAATCCCTTAACCTACAACTTCAGCCAGGCAATTCTAAAAAACTAAAAAAAAAAACCTAAGAGAAAAGAGTGTGAGAGGTGTTACAATCACGCAACTCCAAGCACTGATTGATCAAGAAGATCAAAAAACACCAAACAGCACAGCGGAATAGTACCAAGAACCTGAAACAATCAAGAAAAGATTAATATTATGAATTATTTTAGAAATCAACAGATTACTAAAACAATTGAGACAATAATATCAATCAAATCAAGAAAACCCCTGAATTAGAGTTTGATACAGAAAACCCTAATTAANGTGTGAGAGGTGTTACAATCACGCAACTCCAAGCACTGATTGATCAAGAAGATCAAAAAACACCAAACAGCACAGCGGAATAGTACCAAGAACCTGAAACAATCAAGAAAAGATTAATATTATGAATTATTTTAGAAATCAACAGATTACTAAAACAATTGAGACAATAATATCAATCAAATCAAGAAAACCCCTGAATTAGAGTTTGATACAGAAAACCCTAATTAAGAAGATACCACCAACTAATCACAAGATCAACACGATCCAATGAAACCACCACTGATTAACACTTGTTAATCTCAACGAAACACCAAGAATCAAAAACCCCCAAATTTTAGAAACCCTAAAAATTGAGTTATTCGATTAAACAACAATTGAACCCGAAAAATCAAGATTCAACCACCCAAGATGCGATTTATCACAAGATCTACACAGATCCAGACTTAATTTTGAAAAGCCCCAAAAAAATTTGAAACCCTAATTCCAAAAAACTTTTTTTAAAATCAATCGATCTTTGTATCAAAGCCAACCTGTCTCTGATACTATGTGGAAAAGTATACAAAGATCAATTAAGAACAACTTATTTATGAATTCAACCAACCTCCCCACTTATTTTATTCACAACATCAGTCAATCACTTCAAATGTGATTACTGGTTTTGAGTTCATACAGATTACAAAGAAAGAACAAAAGAAACAAACTACTACTGATTCTCAACTTTTAGAGAGATGTAACAACACAGAGAAATAAAACGAAAAGTGATAAGATAAAAACCCTAAAGCTATAACGATCCTTATATAGCTGCTCCAACTTGCACTTCTCTTATTTGACTCATTCAATCCTTTAACTTTAGCTTAGCTCCATATTCAGTCCCTGCGCGCACATACAAAATAAAAGAAACACAAAGAGAAGCAACTATACAAGAATTACCTTATAACCCCTGTACTTGGTCAAACACAAAGTCAACATCTACAAGGCTTAGATTAGCCTTCTGAACAAATAGTAGGGTTGAAAAGCAAACAGGGGATGATACGGGTTACATAGAAGAGGAGGTACATAATGGTACAAATAATGGATATGGGGTGACATGAATAATGAGTCTTTCCCTGCTCTCAATGCACAGGTGAATTCTCCAATTAAAACTACTTGTACAAAATTGAATAAAACCGAAATGCATGCTGATTTGTGTAATAGTGCTGTTAATAGTGTTGATAATATACGTCTGTCACCTAAAGCATTTAGTAATATTGTGGATAGGGTGTTGTGAAAGGTTTTAGATACAGTTAACAGTTCAGTATGAGTTTAGTTTCAGTAGAGTTTAATATCAACTTAACATGTTTAGTGGATTAGACATGCTTATCACTTTATCAGTATGTTATGTTATGATTCAAGTTAGAGCTGAAGAAAATTGTATTATGAAGGTTAGTTCAGAAAATAGTAGATTATTGATACGAGTGCCTAGAATGCACCATTAGCCAGCCAGAATGCTTTAGATAAGCAAATGAGGAATCTCCCATTACGACTCCTATGTGGAGTACGCGTGCTTGAATAGCACACTTTGGCACATATGATTAGCTTTGTTGCCTTTATAGCATGTCACGACTCGAATTGCACCGTGCAAGAGCGTATAAGCCACATTATGAGTACTCGCAGCCTTTAGGGGACTTCCGATAATTAGTAGCAAGTTGATTCAAATATCATGTATGTAGCCTCAGTAATGAATTCAGAATTAGCTTTAGACTCAGTCAGAAATCATATGTTTAGCTTCAGAAACGAATTCAAAAATAGTTTAGAACTCAGTCATAAAAGAATTCAGAAATAGTTTCAAATTCAGTGCAATATGTTTTATGTACTTAGTATAGTACTATTTGTACTCATTCAGTATCATGCCTTATGCATACAGTTTCAGTAGTAGTTTCAGTATGATATATAGTTTTAGATTCAGTTTCAGTATCACAATCACATATAGACTCAGCATTAGATTCAGTGTTTAGTACAGTTATTTGCTCACGTCAGTACGACAAGAATACAATCTTAACTTAGCTTTAGCTTAAGTTCACTAAAGAATATTCAGTGAAAGGATCAACGGGGAGACGATTATGTAGTGTTAATGATCATAGCATGTTTCAGCTTATGCTTAAGCTTCAATGCCGTTTACTCACTAAGTCGTGTTGACACTGTTGCCAATTTCCCTTTTTATGTAGATACATGATACGGATGTGGGCTAGTAGATTAAGGAGGCGATCTCAGGGAACGGTAATGCTCGTTAAGCATCTCATCCACACTCCTTTTTTACTCAGCTTGTTAACGCCCCAAATATATGTAGGCAAATGTCTTTCAAGTTCAGATTTCTATTAGTCAAGTTTTAGCATCAAAGTGTGTGCTTTATTAATGGGTCAAAACAGGGATGTTTAGGTTAACACCCTCATTTCAAGTATTTAGCGCTTCCGCTCATAGTTTTCGTGAAACAATTGTACAAAAATGACGTTTAATATTTATGTAATGTAATTCCAGATTTTCAAGTTTTACGGAAACGGATGTATGCAGTTTTATGTAAGTGCATAATTTATTACAGAACTTTCATATGGCGTATGGACATATAGATCCATACTGCGTATGGGTAATACGGGCGTATGAACCTAAATCCATACTGAGTATGGCTTCAGCTTTATAAAAAATAAAAAAAAAATCTAAAGGCATTTCACAATAACTATATGAAGAATTTTTTTCAAACGATGCTTATTACATGGTTATACCCGAAGAACCAAAACCGAGAACCGAACCAAAACCGAAAATCACCTCTGAGTTAGTTCTCGGTTCTCACTTTTCTCGAATTTCTGCTCCTAAATCCTTCAGTTCCAGTTCTTACCAGTTCCGGACCCATGCTCGTCCCTGCGTCGTAGTATTTGTTTTCTTCATTTGTCACGTTCTTTCATTAACCATTGCTATTATAAGTAATATTTCAAAAATCGAATCATAAATTGTACAGGTCAACCTATCAGTTCCGGTTTAACCAGTTGGACCAGCAGGCTGCATCGATTGAGTATTTTTTGGGGGCATCAACAACCACAATAAGCAAAGGCATACAACATAAGCATGTCCAAATATCCGAAAATTAATATTTGAAGTCTTGAATAAATCAAGAATACAAACTAAATTATCAAAAATCAAAATCAAAAAGGAAATTTGGAGAAAACCGCAGACAGGTTTACAGTTTTTGGTTTTTTACCCATTTTTTCCAATTTGCATCGGTTCAACTACATTCGGTTCATACAGGTTTTAAAAACCGGACCCGTGTTCTAAGAGAGATATGCATGATACCATTTAAGGAGAGATATTCTCTCTTGACCTAGCACATTTGGAGTATCCATGAGTACCAAAAGGTTTACATGTTCAACTAATTTTCTAAACACGCTTTTTTAATCTTTTATCAAGCAATGCATTTTTACAAACATGCCACAGTATAGATTCTCAAACTCAAAGCAGTTCATGCTTACTTAACTAGCCTAATCCATTAATAAACTGAACTTGGATACAAAAATACACTTAACCGCTAATTACTCTTCTTTTCCACTTTAACTTCATCCCGGTTACGACCCAAACCTGATAACCGAAACGCACTTTTCAACCTGTTCATGACTCGCTTCCCTAACCGCCTCGGGCTCACTTGATCACCTGAATAATCAGATTCCTTTTCAGTATCCACAACTCGAAAACTACCCGAAGAAACAGACCCTCTTTGCCCTCTCTCGACATTCCTTTCAGAACTAAACCGAAAACTCTCAGACTTAACCCGACCATTAATAACTTGACTTGTATCCGACTTATTGACCAAGATCTTCCTCATGCCATTTATCTCTTCTTCTAAGCTTTGAATCCGAGAGCTAGTGTAGTCCATAGTGGCTTTAAGATGGGCCACCTGCCGTAGTGCAGCATCTCGTTGGAGGATCGCGCCAAGGGTGATAGAGTTGGTGGTCGGCGCAGGTGGTGGCTTGATTCGGTGGTGGTAGCGTTGAGTTTTGAGTGTTTGGGTGGCTGTAAAAACGGAACGACGTGTGTTGAGTTGCTCGATAAACATGGCTTGGACTATGAATCGTAATGGCATTCGAGGATTCTGAACAGCGTGCATTAGGACTTGAGGAGATAGATTTGAACAATCTATGTAATTGCATATCTTGCTTCGTTGCTCCTCTGCCATTTTACCGCCTTCTTCCTGTATGAATATTTAGAACATAAAGTTTTTTACATGTCTAGAAGTAACCATTTGCCTATTAAGTTACCATTACTTGGATTTCTTTCATTAAATAAAAGGTTTGGTAAGATATAATTATGTGTACAACAAAAGTTTGATAGACTATTTTAAGGTATATAATAAATCCTTTAAAAAGAAATGGGCATTGGTTTCGGGAGCTATGGAGTATTATATGATCACCTTAAAGTAGAAGTCGATGATTCTGTATAGAAGATCGTGACTACCATTTAACCTCTGATGCAATGCCCCGACAAGCAACCGAAACTCCTCACCTGACAGCTCTTGAACACCATCAAACAACCTCAAAATATCATCTCCAACATCCCGATTCAAACTCAAAGCCTCTATACACCTACTCACAAGTCCTGTCCTCGTCTCTACATCAGGCAAAAGTCCTATGCACGACTTTAAAACCACAGTCGCATAGTCACGGTCAACCACTGCCGTCCGACAAAAATATGTCTCCGTCTTTTGTCTTAGATTCTCAATGTTGTCCGAATAAACAGTCATTTCTAGCAATTCGGAAGCTAGTATAAGAGATGCCACGTTAAAGGGTGTTATGAAGAGATGACCTCCATAACAGTAGTCCACGACTAGAGTAAACGTGTGAGACGTTATCTTTAACGGCGGTGAGATAGTTATTTCGGATGATTCCATCAAATGTCGTTTTAGATATCTGCTGCATCGCGTTAGAGGATCCTAGGTGAAACATAAAATCCCAAACTCTAATAAGTCAGTTCAGGATTGCAATAAATAGTTTATGGTCCTATAGTGAACATTTAAATTTATGGTTACATGATATTATTTCCTGCATCTGAATGTCATGTCTATTTAAAGATATATAAAAAATTGAAATACTACTACTGTACTAGTATTAATTTGGACCTTATTTGCAGTCCAATAAATACAGAAAACTACATTAGTTGATTATTGATTAAAGGACATTAAATATGCGTAAGAGAATGGCAAAACATAACGTTCCTTTTGTTAAAGCAAGCAATTAATTCTTATACATCTTTTCACCTTCTTTGTCAATGAATTGAGTTTGTTTTTTGTTTGCTAATAAACTAAACCAAAGTAAATTACTACAATTGTATACTTTGCTTACCTTATGCAAGTTAAAACTTGAACCTTGAACATGTACCACCACATTGGTTGCAACTCCATTACTGAGGGACCTAAAACAAATGATAAACATGTAATAATCATTTTCATTTTCTTTTTTTCTTTCTAAATACAAATTAAATAATTGTTTACTTTAATGCAGATTATACTAATAATCAAATACATTGACTGACAATTCGAATGATAATGACACAATTTAATANAAACATAAAATCCCAAACTCTAATAAGTCAGTTCAGGATTGCAATAAATAGTTTATGGTCCTATAGTGAACATTTAAATTTATGGTTACATGATATTATTTCCTGCATCTGAATGTCATGTCTATTTAAAGATATATAAAAAATTGAAATACTACTACTGTACTAGTATTAATTTGGACCTTATTTGCAGTCCAATAAATACAGAAAACTACATTAGTTGATTATTGATTAAAGGACATTAAATATGCGTAAGAGAATGGCAAAACATAACGTTCCTTTTGTTAAAGCAAGCAATTAATTCTTATACATCTTTTCACCTTCTTTGTCAATGAATTGAGTTTGTTTTTTGTTTGCTAATAAACTAAACCAAAGTAAATTACTACAATTGTATACTTTGCTTACCTTATGCAAGTTAAAACTTGAACCTTGAACATGTACCACCACATTGGTTGCAACTCCATTACTGAGGGACCTAAAACAAATGATAAACATGTACTAATCATTTTCATTTTTTTTATTTTTATTTTTTCTAAATACAAATTAAATAATTGTTTACTTTAATGCAGATTATACTAATAATCAAATACATTGACTGACAATTCGAATGATAATGACACAATTTAATACATATTGAAATAACAGAAGACCATTATTACCTTTATTGCATTAAAAAAAAAATAAAAAAAAAAAAAAAAAAAAAAAAAAAATTGTAGTTTCTTCAACTGAAATCAAAACAGAATACCATGTATAGCAAAGCATTTTGTTTCAGTTGTCTAGAGTAAGTATTTACTGAATTAGGTTCGCATTCAAATTAGCAGATTCCCTGATTACAAAATCATTTCATACTTTAGATGGAAGCTAACTGATAATCTCAAATGACACACGATGCTAAGGTCACCTAACTTTGTGCCATGCCTAGTAAACTAAAGAATTATTGTGCGTGCAGAAAATGATAAAACTCTCCGATCCAAGAACCGGTTTTTTAAGAGCTCTAACATCATCTAATCTGCTATTCAAATAAAGTTATATATATAAAGACATCAGCAAACTTATCCTAGAGAGTAAAACATAGAACCTTTTATTTCAAACTATCAACTTCCAATATTTTAATGAATTACATAATTATAGAAACACTTCAATATTCATAAACATTAATCAAGATACAATCATATCACGGATACTAGGCCAAAAGAGCTAGCTTTGATGAAAAAACCATATATTATTAACTTACCAGAGTTTAACTCGGGTACGTAGCGAGGCGCTAGAAGGCGATGAGGGATGTACCAGAGAAGCGTGAGAAGTGGCAGTAGAAGACACTGACTCATCACCCGAATCTTCCTCGTAAATGGTCTCGACCACTCTAAGATTTTGCCATTCTTCTAAAGCCACCACTTCAGATTCCATGGTAGTTAGTTGTTATCCTTGGGTTGTGGTATGTTAGCTAGTGAGAACAGACCGTTACAAAACAAGATTTAATACGAGTATATATGTTACGTTTTTTTTATGAGTTTTAGAAAAATTTAATTTGGTGAGGAAGTGATAAATTAATGCCTGATATACAGAGAGGTTAGGCGCATTCATGACGTTGCATGTGATGAAACTTAAATGCTACTTACATCTACTGTACCTCTCCATTGCCCTTTCGATTCATACGTACTTATTTTTTGAATTTTGGGAAAAGTTTTGGGCGCTATATTGGTTTTCACGATTAACCATCATTCATCATTGTATACCGCAAATAATAACTGCTGTACTACATAATTCTCCCAATCCAAAAATAAATGTTCACAAACGAAAGATAAGTACCTTAAAAAAACATAACCATTACATTTTATTTTTTATTTTTTCTTATTCTTGCATAACGGCAGTTTTAGCCCTCTCTAATTAATCTACGCTTTCATTAGATTTTGTAATAAAAACTTCAAGTAAAAGATGATATAAAAGAGCATTGCTAAAGGCTCCTACAATATTCTTCTACTAATCCCCTTACACACAAAGTAATATTATAGATTTTTTTTTTTCACGCATTCTCTCTCTACATTCAATCCGTCAATTTTGAAACTTATCAGCATCCTGTGAGTAGATGGATAATAGAAACAATTTGTAGGAGGAAATAGCATTTTCGTATGACAAATGAGCATTGCTAAAATCTCCTACAAATCTGATTTCAATAGTAGACAATTAATTTAGAATAAATCAAAATAAAAATGTGAATAATAATTTTAGAACGGAGTGGGTTTACTTTTTAGCTCAAATTTATTTGTAATATTTTTTAAGAAAACATTAATGATTGTCACTGTTAATTGGTTCATAACTCACATAGTCACACACTTCGTCTAAATAGCAATATGGGAAATGTTATATTTAGACCTACAATGTGACCTGTTAAGAGAATACGGTGAGGGGAGTTATAGCGTGTTTTCGTTCTATGACACGAGCGAACTATAACGGTCTTCGCTTTATGAGGTCTCGCGCTGTACTGGCCAACCGCGTTTTTGGTAATCTCATTTTTTTTTTTTAGTAAAGTTGGTGTTGTGAATAAAATGGTATGGTGTTTTTTTTTAAAATAAGAAGATGAAGGTAAGAACTAAGAAGTAAAAACTACTCCGTAGTTTGAAGAAAAGGAGAACCAATATTGGTTTTATCTGTTGTTGACTTGTGTGGTTTAATCTTTTTTTTTACTTCAAACCTTTGTGAATATCGCTCTTACAGGTTTAACCCTAACATTTGAAAAGTTTATATAAATGCTAATTTTACCATTTTAACCCTTAACCCTTAATGTTTATATTTGATTTTTTTTCATATTTTTATTTTATATAATTAATAATCTTAATTTTTTAAATAAATGAAAAACTAGTTGGTCAAAAAAAAAAAAATGTGAGGCTCAAATGGTATTGTGGAGCATTTATAGAACCTTAATCACTAAATTTTTTATTATTTTTCTTTTTCAATTTCCATATCATTTTCAAAACTCCAAAGGCCACGATCATGTAGAGAGGAAAAGGGGTCAACAACATCCGGAAGAAGATTACAAAAAGTACTTCTTTTATTCATTATTGAAATTGATTAGGACAAAAATAACCATGACAAGATAATGCAACCAACCTCGTGGCAACAATTAGTGAAAGGCCTGATGCTTATTTTTTTATGCATCACGGTAACTCTAAATTACAGCATTTTTAAAGTCTCTTACTCATTCTCTTTCTGCATCCAAAACATTAATTCTAACACTTGTCAGAATTCTATAAGTATAAGTGATAACAATTTATAAGAGAAAATAGCATTTTTCATAAAATTAACATAAAGTGATGAATAGTAACAACAGTAACACTTAGAGGCTATTTGATTTCGACCACAAGTTAAGCACACCAAAAATACATCAAAAGTGCACAGGGACCCACATAAAAGTACACATGTCTGTACTTTTATGTGGATCCCTGTGTACTTTTTCGTGGGCCTTTATGTACTTTTGGGGTGCTTAACTTGTGCCCCTAGGGCACAAGTTATGAAAAAAACTGAATTCATTAACTCATGTGAAAACTGTTTGTTTGTGACTTAATAGAGAAAGATGACTGAAAATATTAAGTAATAAAATTGAGGTTGTCTACATTAAGTCATCTTTTAATTAAACATGACTTAATAAAAAATTTTAACAAACAAGCCCTTAAACGGTTAAACCGAGTTTCCATTGATACGTATAATATGGTCTACTTCTTTCTTTTTTTCAAATTCTTTTAATTTAAGTTTTAGTCATTGTTTGGTAAGCTATATATTTCTCATGCGCACGCTCTTCTGCAGGGATGTGTCACATTTGGTGCATTATTGTTGATTATCAAACGTCACCAGACAATTAACAGAAACCTTACCAAACAATGACGCATTTGTTTCCATCCCACTTCACGAATAGTCTAGACCACATTATACTTCCTCCATTAAGCTATGAACATAGCTTCATTTTGAAAACAAAAAAAAAAGATTTTACCATGGCATTTCACTAACGTATGATTTTATTATTATTATTATTATAATTTTTTTTTTTTTTTTTTTTTAATAAAACATCACTTTTATTATTATTAAAAACTTATTATTATTATTATTATTATTATTATTATTATTATTATTATTATTATTAAATATTTAACCAACTCACAAGTAAGTACATGTTTTTATTTTAATAAAGCAACATATACCGTAAAACTAGCCCGTCCATTCGGGCGGGTTACGAAGCTAGTAGGTGTATATATGATGACTGAACGGAGTGTTTTGTTGTTGACTTGTTTCGCTCATTTGCTACTTTGTTCATTTCTCTTTTATATTTCATTATGTCAAACCAGAAGACTTTAAAAATTGTTTAAATCCGAACACTATAGATCAATGAAGCAACAAAGCCTGTATGATCATGACAATTGACAAATCCATATACATTGGAGAAAAAGACTAATAATCTTTTTAGTACTACTTCTTTCATCTCCAAATAAATGTAACACGTGAATATTCATCATAAAAGAAAACCTAAGTAGTTCTTTTTTGTGTAAACATGTACTTAATGCATACCCAAAATCAACTTTCGGAAGCTTGACGTTTTTATAACACAGCCAAATGATAAGAATAGAAATACAAAATTGACAATAATCTCGCATTGTCATGACATTATCAAGATACTTCTAATTTGAATACATGTTCTCTATCAACATGGTTATCAGATACTTCTAATTAAGGAACTCGATGTAGATACAATTAAGTCAATTATATTTTTGGTCTCGATCCCCCCAAGAAGGAGATTATCTTCGATGACATAGTTAGTCGCTCTTTTTTATGGTGTAAGTATAGGCGTAAAATGTCGTTTAGTTGGATTGATTGGTTGAAAACCCCTCATTTTGTTTCTTTGTAAGTTTCTAGCTCCTTGCTAGTTGTCTTAATATATCTTCGCCGTTCAAAAAAAAAATGAAGCAACAAAGCCTGTATGATCATGACAATTGACAAATCCATATACATTGGAGAAAAAGACTAATAATCTTTTTAGTACTACTTCTTTCATCTCCAAATAAATGTAACACGTGAATATTCATCATAAAAGAAAACCTAAGTAGTTCTTTTTTGTGTAAACATGTACTTAATGCATACCCAAAATCAACTTTCGGAAGCTTGACGTTTTTATAACACAGCCAAATGATAAGAATAGAAATACAAAATTGACAATAATCTCGCATTGTCATGACATTATCAAGATACTTCTAATTTGAATAGATGTTCTCTATCAACATGGTTATCAGATACTTCTAATTAAGGAACTCGATGTCGATACAATTAAGTCTGTTGTTGAACTTTCCGGTTTACAATCACTTCACGAACAGAAAAACTAGACAAACCTGAATGTATATGCATCATTATTTGTGAACAATACAAGTTAGTCAATTTAGAGCTCAAATGAGTAAAAAACAACAATGGTGCAATGAATTATAACGCATGTCTTTACAAATACGGTATTCATAAATGCAACATGTTGCTCACCGTTCATTTGTATCTATTCTTACATAAAACTTTGACACCACATGGTGGCAAGATAGGGTGCACCATGGTAAAGCTCCGATCACACCTCGATTTATGAATTAAACTCATTTGTAGATGCAATCGGTTATCAGTCTATCGGATTTGGATAGGAACAATCAAAAACAATGAAATTAACTAGTGGTATTTATATTAGTAACTTCATGATCCAGTATCATGGTGGCGAGTCTCTTTCGAGATGTTTTGCCCTGTTACTCGTGACTGGAATCACACGTTGGTAGAGACAAATGCCATTTTAGTGTCTGCTTACGCAGATTTCCTATCCAATGTGTAAGTGGGTTTTTCCCTTCTGGTTACACACCGGAAGTTTGGTCATGTCATCGGTGGCATCAGTTCAGAACTGGGGAATTCAAGGTTTCAAGCAAACCATTTCAAAGTTCACCATTCTCGGACAACTTGTTTGTCACAATCAATCAAAACAATGTCATTTTGGTTTAGCTAGATACCATCTAGTTTGTCAATATCAAGATCGTATGGGTCAGTTTCTACGTCAGCAATCTCAATTTTGCAGTAATGTTACTTACATTATTTTCCAGCAACGTTTATAGTTCAAGCAAGTCTTTATAAAAAAAAAGTACTGAAACTGAAACTCTGGTATCATGGTGATTTAAAGAGGAAAGTTTTAGAACCTCAACCATCAAGGAGGTTTAAGTTCAAGCAGGGTCAAGTTCAATTCATATTTAATTATCAACTATGTGTTTTCCAGATGGTTAAGCCACATGTAACTGCCTAGGTAATGAGCACAATTGCAGAGATATAAGAATAGAAGTCTCGTTAGACAAAAAAAATTGTACACTAGTAGTACAACCATTCACATTTTTGTGAAATTCGACAACTGATGGTTACAACTTGCAACTTCATTGCATTGTTAGTGAAGTTGATATAGAAAGAACAAGCATATTTTCAGCTTGCTGTAAACTTGGGATATTAAACCCAGAAAGATATCCAACTGAAGCTTATTTTACTATAGGGGAAATCAGATCCTCTCGGAAAATTTTTGACAGGCAGAAATCACAACAATGTCAATGTTAAAGAAAAAAAAAATGGTGAATGTAAGACAAAAATACAGGCCTTTAAACATGTAAATGAGGGCCTAATTCAAGAAATGAGGAGACGTCCGTGGTTCCAACGGTAACTGTTAAACAGTATATTCAGGAAACATGAAAACCTAGAGACCAAAACGTTTAATGCAACGACTGCTTATTGATTGTATGCTCCCTTCAAATGGGTAGTCTAGGGACAAACAAATACAGCTGAAAAATCACACTTCAATTTGCTTCAACAAAAAAGTATATCAACTCACCGGTTATCGGTTCCTTCTGATCAAGGTTTGAGTGCAAGAGCCAACCCGAACTTGGGAGTTTTGTCCAAGGCTTGGGTGTCCAACTCACTAGACATAGTCACAAACGATTTGGGAATTATCTCGTGCTGCAAGAGTGCGCCCAACTTTCCATGATTGTTCAGCTTAGCCTTTACCACTGTTAGACTATCAACAGCATAAGAGCCTCCGACTGTGAAAGTATTCTCATTCATCGAGAACCTTCTTGTGATCTCCCCTACAGCAGCACTCTTTTTGGATTCATCCAGATGGTGTATGTATGATGCCCTTATCGTGTCCCCTTTGTCACCCCTGAAAATAAAGCCCTTCAGAAATATTTGTAAACAGGTTTAATGTGATAAGTTGATGCAGTGATATTGCTTACAAGATAATGGAAGCACTGGAGTCTGGTTTGTTAACGCTTATGCCAGCAGTGTACTTGGTCAATCTCCCAGAATTTGGTTCATAACCTGCTTCTGCGCCAATAACAAATGTCGGGGTACCAATGGTAGCTGAAAGGTCAACCGTTGGGGTTTGGTTCAACGAAACTGCTGTTGCTACAGCGGCATGATAATGGAAGTACTGAACCTCAAGCTGCAATATAAAAAACACAATTCGTCGTAAAATTGCAACACATCCAATTTTGAAATGTTCTATTAGAATTTCAATATTTCCTTAAATGTATTAGTGTGAAATTTACATATCGATCCATCACCGTCATTGCAACTAAAACAGACACAAAATTTTCCGTATTGTATATAGCTGGGGTTGCAACTTCATGGTCGGGTAGGGTCATATATTAACAGATCAAGGTATTGATATGTACCTTGCCAGAATTGAAATCAGGCACTTTGAATGATGCAATGGTCTTTGTTGAGGGCACAAGATCTGTGAAAGTCAATGTTGTAGCAATCTGCGAAATGAGTGTGATATTAGGCGAAACACAAAGCAATGACATGCTATGATATTCAGGAATTCAAGATAGTGACCAACAAACCTTTGAGTCTGTGTCAACTTTGACATCAACCAATATATTGTTGTATTTGTACAAAGCTCCCACATCTCCAGCTGACAGACCACCCTTTTTTGTTGCAGATGAGGTTATTGCCTGCAATACAGGGATAGATACCATTGAATGACAAATACATGCTTGAGTTCATAGACAATAGAACGAACTAATGAAGTAAATGAACAATTCAACCAACTTGCTTTACAACTAATAGAGGCAAACATATTTCCTAAAAGTGATATATTAACATTAAATTAGAGTTTTGTTTCATAGAAATCTATCCATTGTCAGAATTATATATTTCATAATACCTGTCTCATGATTACTCTCCAGTTAAGTTCTTAATGACTCTTTTTAAGCAATCACTTAAATGAAGCTTGCATTAGAAACAAGACCCCATATGGATGCCACAAAAAATGCAGATTGTCTAGTGGTCTTGTGTCAGGAAAGAGGATCATAGGTCAAGTCAGGATTGTACATTCAGTACTTCAAGCTTTTCTGTAAATTGGCTATCAAAAATTTACAGTAATAACCATTGAGTCGTATGTTTTACACACCATGGTTCTACTAGCAGGACCACTTTATTAATGTTAAACTTGTTGCCAGCTTTATCCCTAAATAAAATACTTCTAATAAATAAAAAAAAGTTTCTCTCACATATTTTTAATTTTCTCACACACAATCACAAGTTTCAATGTCTTTCTCTCCCACAAGAGAATCCTTTCTCTTGCTAACATTAACCACTAAAAATTAAAAGTTAAACACCACCAAACAACAATCGCATAGCACGTCAGATTCCGGTTCGTATTCCGGCGTGTCAGATACCGGTTTATATTCTGAACAACAATCGCATAGCACGGTTCTAAGTAAAAGACAATTGTGTTCCTTTTATTTCTGGCGTTTTTCTCTCTTCCGTTCATATTCCGGCTGCGGTAAAGACAAATTTCTGTTTTGGTTCATATTCCGGCCGAAGTTGTTCTAGCAATCTAGCACGTTATCAGTTTTCTGGCCAGGTCATCAGTTTTCTGGCCAGGTCATCAGTTTTCTGGTTCATATTCCGGCCGAAATTTCTGTTGATGGTGAAGTGGGTAAAAAAGATAGCCTTAAGATGGAGAAAACATAGAAGAGAAAGTTATGAACTTTTGGGTTTCTGATGATGTTAAAGTGAAGAGGTGTCTCGTTTGTGTAAGATAGAGAAAAGTAAAAGTTGTACTCATGTGTAAGATGGTGTACTCATGTGGAAGATAGAGAAAGTAAAAGTGTACTGGTGTGTAAGATAATAAAAGTAAAAGTTGTACTCATGTGTAAGATGGTGTTTACATGCCAATTTGATGGTGTGTAAAAGCGAAATGCCTAACCATTATTTGCATTTGCTCCTAAGTTGAGAATTTAAATAAACTTATAATACATTTCAAAGTATAACATTCGAAAACAATGCTTTAGACTATATTTAGGAAGAGCTACAAGCCTCCAATCAACTTATCACATGGATTTTATGACAATGACCTCTATTTATTGTGACAAATTGATTTCGATCATTATCAAGCATGAGAAACAAATTTATTTCTCATGTGAGGGATGGATACCATATTCATACTGGTAAACAAAAATATCCTGAAATATACACACATACTAGCACATTCCATGGAAAATGGAAAACTACTTGTGTGTTGTGTATGGTAGATAAATACATAAGTAAATGATATATAAAACACATTATATGTTGGTACCATATATATAATTTTGTGTTGTGAAATACATAAAATAACTAAAAAGGTGAGGTAATGGGATGATGACTAATGCAGCTCTTTGATGACTGAATTCTACTTGAAAACGGCTTACAATTACATCCTAACCAGGATAGAAGTGGCAAGACTAATTATTAACCCGTCATTATCCATTAGTTTAGGGAGTGTTTAGAATTGCTTAATGAAACTGCTTACCCGTCATGATTCTTTTAACTAAGGAGTTTGGGATAAGAAGCTCCAAACTGCTTACTCAAATCTATGTCACTCACAAATAATCACATAAGCAATTTGGATATGCATGAAAACTACTAGTCTGATGTATTGAAACAGAATAAGCAGATAAAAAATTTTAAGACGTAATCTACGCACACCCTCAGTATAAATAAGAAGCAATACCATCCATTTTCTCCTTTCATTCACGTGTCAAAATATGAGAGGGCACGAAAGGGAGATCGGCCTGGAAATTTTGAGGGAGAATTTTACGAAGAAAAGATGTAACTTTAGGATGAAATCAAGCAAAGAAAGTAAATTAAACTACTACCCCAACATCTCCACAGCTTAAGTTTGATTTAGATAGATAGGTTTCATAGGTTTTAGCACTTTAATTGGTTGTTATGATTAAAAAGGATAGTTTCTAGCCATTTCACTTTGATTGGTTGTTATGATTACAAAGGATGCAGGTATCTTATATGGGGTACATTAATGCTTATGTCATGTTAGAATTTAAAGTAAACATGAGTATGAAGGCAAAATTTTCAGCAGTTAAAAAACAGCTTGTTTTTTTGAAAGTTTTGGACATGATTTGGGTTGTATACCAGCAAGTTTTTATACAGCTTTGATATCCCAATCTTTAAATTAGTGTTTCTGATGTTTTATTCGTGACTGAAATAAATAAGAGAGGTGCATGCCTAAAATTATACCTGATGACACATCAAATCCACCCATGAACTTATGAGGAAGTGGGCTCTATTTCAGCACTCACCGATGAAAGAATATGTCATTTCTCAATGAAAAGGAACATGATAAAAAACCAAACACTTTCATAAAAATGCTCAAAAGATTTTCAAGATATTTTACCAAACCTTTTGACTTTAAACATGCTAACTTTGAATTTTAGAGTAAAAGGAGAATTGGAAATTGAGCAGAAATGTCAAAGACAAGAATAAGGACAACAAGCATATAGTTGATGCTGATGATCTTGTGACAAAGTATGCAAACAATTTGATATAAGGAGTCCTCTCCATCCAGCCAACTATGCCAGTGTGTCAGAATTTATAACAGAACTTCCTATAGTCGTTGTCAACAAAGGATCAAAAACTCAAAAAAAAAACCAAGGGCCAAAAGCAATGCCTTAAGATCTTACACTCTGGCATAGTCAGTTGGAAGTTGTCAATGGTTTAAGAAACTAGATAAAATCAAAGAATGATGAAAGTGTCCAAAACTCAAAAAACAAGGGCCAAAAGCAATGTCTAAAGATCTTGCACTCTGGCATAGTCAGCTGGATGAACAGAAATTCCTATTCAGGAGTCAGGACACACAATGTTTATTTAGCACATTTAGACCAGATGCGTAATCAAATGTTAACATTGCATTACATAACATTTGTACACATCAAGACATGTAACATTGCATTACCTAGCAATTCTGTAATTCTTCTAAAATTTATTTTATTTTATTTAAGACCTGTAATCACTGTTGCAAAAATCGGCCTTGGCGGCCGATTAATAGGCGATTATTCGCTAGGCGAGGATCAACCACCACGATTTTCACTAATCGGCCTTATTAATCAGTTTGATCCAAAAACGGTCAACATACCGATTAATCGGATAAAAATCGGCCAAATCGGGCATAAATCGGACAAATCGGACAAAAATCGGATAAATCGGCCAACTCGGTTACGGATAGAAATCGGCCAAATCAGGGCTAGATCGGCCAAATCGAGCATATGGTTTCAAAATATTTTAATTTCATATATAAAAAATCCAATCCGATTAATCCCCGCCTAACCGATTAATCGCTAGGTGGTACCCGGTCGCCATGCTACCGCCTAGCGATTTTTGCAACCTTGCCTGTAATATCCAATCTCTTGATGTGTAAGTCTCAACCTAACCTTGTATATGCTTTTCGTCTCAATCAAATGATATCTCATTTCAATGCTTACTGCTGGTACCCCAACATATAGTAACTTAAGTGCTTATAAAGTATCTCATTTTAAACAGAGGTAAGCTAAGCTTGCCCATATTTAAACTGTAAAGTTTCACACAACTAACAAACTAAAGACCCTTGACCTCTCAACGCCCTTGAATATCATACAAAAACAATATCGGGATAAGTCCCTACCAAACTCCCCACAATATGTGCATGAAATATTAAAGTTTCATTAACCCTACTCTGCGTAATTTACTAATCAATCTGACTACGAGTTGAATTTCAAATCACATTGCTTACAATAAGGCATTCACCATAGGTCGGTAGCAGGATATTTCAATATCTTATATTATAACGTATGGGGTTGGATCTTCAAAGAAGAAATGAAACAACATAATCCTTGCACTAAATCCAACTATGATGATAGATGTTATTTAGACACGATGATTTTTCCACCTACATGTAAAGCCGTAAGCCAGAGTAAAGTGAGGTGAGGCAGAGGATGTGGTGTGAAGCATTCACATATTCAACATAGGGGTGAGCATCGGGCCGGTCCCGTCCCGATACCGACAGTCCGGACTCCCGATTTCGCCAGAAAACCAAGCCGACTCCTGACCCGAAACCAGTCGGTTCGGTATCGGGGCAGTCCCGATTGGTCGGGATCGGTCGGATTTGTCGGTTTTCTTTGTTGTTTTTCGGTTTCCATCCCGTCCCAACTCCCGATTGGCCGGAAAACGTAAACCGACTCCCGACCCGTTTACTAGTCGGAATCGGAATTGGGACGGCGGGATGGTCGGAATCGGGACGGGAGGCGGTAGTCGGTCGGGTATGCTCAGCCCTAATTCAACATGTAGCTCGTAACTTGCACAATAGTAAATCTAAAGTTCCTTTATACGCACAAGATATAAGATATGAAGATACTATATCAGTTGTATAAAACAGATAAAGCAATAGAACCTACAACGTGATGCAAATATCAACGTGCTACCTACCACAACAACAACTGAGTAATAATAACTTTAGCGACTTGCTCTACCAACCTATCGACGTTCTCTGAAACCACGCATCAGACTAAAAAGCACGCATACCAAACTAACTTAGAAGTAATTTGTAACAAACTCTACTCTACGTTTCGCCAATACATGCAATCTAATCACACAATATTAGATTAGATCAATTAATTATATAATGCAAACGATATAACCGAATCGCATAATAAGCTAGGGTTAGAGATGATGCTGAAGAAGAAGAAACTTACAACACCGGAAAGACTGCTGGTTGAAACAGATACTTTCTGATCGGTTAGGTAATCTCGAGTCAACAGATCTACAATTACAAAAACGGTTACAAATTGAAATCAATCAGTTACATACGCTTAATTTTGATAAATTAAGAGATTATTGTAATGATTGATACCTTTGGCTTTTTTGCCGATGTCGGAGAAGAGGCCTGGTCCGGTGCTCATTTTTTTCTTTCTTTTTTTAAGAATTTCTGATCGGTGTGTGTGTGTGAGAAAAATGTGACCGGAGAGATAGAGAAAAGAGAGGTTAGGTTAATATTTGGTGGTAAGTAAGTGACCAAATTGTCATGTAATTACCACGTGTTTGATTAGGAGATGACATTAATTTACCAATCTTTTATATAATAAAACAAAACCCCTATTGGGAATTTTTCATTTCAAAAAATTGGAACCATACTTTATTTAGTAATATTTTATTTAAAAAAAAAAATATATTATTTTCTTATTAAGTAACATTTTATATTTATCCATAACACAAGTAGAAGATAAATACAAAAAATATAAATAAGATATTAAAAAAAAAAGATTATTTTCTTATTAGGTAACATTTTATATTTATCCACAACACAAGTAGAAGATAAATACAAAAAATATAGATAAGATACAATTAACAATAGGATTAAAATTTTTAAATAATTATTTCAAAAAATTAAAAACAAACCCGCGCGTGCGCGGGCATTATAACTAGT
>LBNU01001527.1:123164-139410 GCA_014162995.1 Artemisia annua
TTTATATTTATCCATAACACAAGTAGAAGATAAATACAAAAAATATAAATAAGATATTAAAAAAAAAAGATTATTTTCTTATTAGGTAACATTTTATATTTATCCACAACACAAGTAGAAGATAAATACAAAAAATATAGATAAGATACAATTAACAATAGGATTAAAATTTTTAAATAATTATTTCAAAAAATTAAAAACAAACCCGCGCGTGCGCGGGCATTATAACTAGTTGCTTTTTATAAAGAGGTCGTTTGTGGTTAAAAACGAGTTTAGATACTTGCAAATAGGGCTGAGCAAACGGACCGGATGGACCGGACCGACCGACAAAACCGACCGGACCGGACCGGACCGGATCGGACCGACCACATTCGGTCCGGTCCTCGGTCTAAGCTTTTTGACTAATTCGGTCCTCGGTCCGGTCGGTCCGGTCCGGACCGACCAAAAACCCGAAAAAACTTGCCAAATCTTGCCTAATTGGACCGTGAGCACCCTTACTTGCAAACAGTTCAAAGTTCAAACTTGTGAGAATAGAATATTTTATTATCAGATATGTTTAGGGCCGTTTGGTTTAGGGTTTTTATTTAACAAGATACATTAGTTGTTTGGTTGAGCTTTTTGGATTAGGATTTGATAGTGAGACTCACAAAATTAGAGTTGTGTAAAAGTAGGGGTGGTGGGAAGGTTTTTGAGGGTGCGTTTGGTTCATGCTTTTGGAAGGAATGGAATGAAAGAAAGATTAAAACCTATGTTTGGTTTCTAGGCGGGGCCCACAATTTGGGAATGAGGAAATGATAGATTTCATTCCTACCTTAGTTGGGTGGTTTCACTTGAAACCTGCGAGCCCCATTTTTTTCATTTCTCACATCTTTCAAACCTTTCCCAAATCCGAATCCAATTCCAATCCCACTTACGAACCAAACGCACCCTGAAATTTTGTGTGACCTACTCTTTTTTCTTTTTGTCTCTTTCTATCATTTCTATTATAATGCTAATATTTTAACATTACAAATGTACTATTATAAATTCAAATTCATTTCTCTTTTTTATAAATAAATTATTATTAATTAAATATGTTAAGTTCAATCTCCTACAGCAAATCCAAATCCTAATCCGAAATGCATCTATAAACCAAATGGACCCTTAGTAACATAGTTACAGTTTTTATGTTTAAAATGACATTAAAAGATAAAATTATAAATATACAAACTAAAGCTAAAGGTACCAAACATAACAGATGTTTATTTTGTACTGTAAACTCTTTTAATAAAATGCTATTAATATTGTCTAACAATAATAATATTTTGATTAATAGTATAAAATTGTATTTTTAAGGCTGTCAGGATCGAAATGTCATTATAGATCATTTTTGTCTTTAATGATCATATAACCAAATCGTGATAGTAAGATTTTTCTAGAATGTCATGTTAGGTTTATAAGTCAAATTGTTTGCATTTTCATTGAGAATATTTTAAATTCACATGATATTTTCAGGAAAATATTAAAACTTAAATTTGAACACCAATAATAAAACACGAAAATGTAAAATCTTAGTCATTACATTAATTAACAGTTAAGTTGGATACCACTTTAAAACATAAGTCATAAATTTCTCAAAACACGGGAGCTACTATGCCAGAAGTTCAATACATAGATCATTTATCTATACACGGAACGGTGCGTACACCTCATATTTCGCATCAAAATCAAATTTTGATTCTATAAAATCTTCAAAATATTTGTGCCACATTAACTACAATACACACAATCTTGTGATATTGCGTACAATCTCACAATCATATGTACGATCTTACATTTTAAACAATCAGCTTTTTCTTTATGTCGTTATTTTGATGATCATAAGGAACCGACTCATCTCTTTGATTAATTATGTTTCGTGGGACTTTTGGGATTGTAGAAATGGAATCTTGAACAAGCATAACGACATCTTTTAATAACTTTAGATCGATACTAATAACTTCGTCTTCGTCATCCAAGGATGTAAAAAAATGATCAGAATCCATTTGTTTGAGTTTAGAATATTAGAATATGTATATTAAGATTGGGTTTGAAAGTGTGTGTAAAAATGGAAAATTATTGGGCTATTTATTGGGTAAGTTTATTTAATTTTTTAAAGATTTTTGTTAAATGGTACGTAAGGTCAAAAATTGAGTCGTTGGGGTGTCTTTTTTGCCAAATGACTCGGCCGATAACATGACAAAATCCTCCCATTTTCCGCTATAGGACATGTCCTTGGAGGGGGGCCATAGCAGGAGAGATGCATCTCCCTTTGGGGTAACCGAGCCTCATGACTGAACCATTAAGCTTGGTCTAAAGTTTTAGTGATGGGATAAACAAGAAAGATATACCTTTCTCCAAAAAAAAACATGAGAGATATGATATTTTTGTCTTGGAGCAGTGTTGATATAAAAAATTAAAAATCATGCAGCATGCTTAAATGATGACAATGGTATATGAGGTATAAGCGCTCAACTCGTATGAAGTGTGGTCAAAGTTATTGTTTCATTTTGCCATTTTCATGATCCTAGCTACAATGGTTTCATTACTTTGTTTTTTCCATTTTGCTATTTTCATGATCCAAGCTACAAGTGTTTTGTTACTTTGTTTGTAGCACAATTTTATGAAAAGAATGGTGCATGGGTTAGTGTGTAGTTTCTACCATGTATATACATATTTCTTTCCCAACGAAAAAAGTAACGACTTATATTAAGAAAAAAATATGCTTATTTTTTTTGCAAAGGTACAAATGTTGTTTGGCGAAAGATAACAAGCTAAAGAATGTTGAAAGTTAAATAATAACAAAGTGACCTTTCATTCTATCTATTATTTATGTCGTCATTTTGACGATCATAAGGAACGACTCATCTCTTTGCGTTATTATGTTTCTAACAACGGGTTTGAAGTGATCCCTAAGGATAATATACCAAAGGTCAATGTCTTTTGCTTTCACATAAGTTTCAAATTTGTTTTTCCAATAAATAAAACCGTCACTTTCAAGTAGTGATCTTTGCATAAATTGCCCTTCTTTATAATTTTCTAAAGCCATAGATCTATTCAAGTTTTCAAATACAATATATTTTAAAAATCTCTGGTATCGTAAATTATGAAAACCTATAAGGGGGTTGAATAATGTGCCTTTCTAAAAACTTAGTCTTGAAACTTTATATGTGCAAGCAATAATAATATGAATGATAAAATGCAAGACAAGAAAGTAAAAGAAAGATCAAACCAACCACAAAGGATTTATAGTGGTATGGTAACGTAGCTCCTCCTCATCCTACTCTACTCCCCAAGTTTCCGACTTGAGAGTTATTTCACTATGTCAACAAACTCCGTTTTTGGCAGAGAAAACCGTACAACGTCGCTTATACTTTTACCAATACTAAGCTAAATATCGAGTCCTAATCGAGGTAGAACCAACCTTTCTCTCTATGTGTTTTGACGCCTAAAACACTAACCTAACTCTTTATGTTTGGTGTATGATGGTGTTTATAACTTTGGAATATAGTAGTGGAATATGATAACACAAAGATGCAAATACAAGACTACAACTAAAAATAAAAGGCTTGGAAACTTCTTGTGTTCTTCCCTTGTTAAAGAAAAATGGATCACTTGAATGGATCTCTTGGATGAATATAAAACAAGATAATGATCAAAGAAAAGTTATATGACAATGTAATGTAATGCTAGAAAGACGTCTGCAAGAGGTGGGGAAAAATGATAGCAAATGACTTGTTTAAATAGGCAAAACATACCCGGTCATGGACGGATCCGTGCAGGGATCTGTCGGCCTGTCCTGATCCGTGGGTCCAAAATCAGCAAAAATAAATAAATAAATAAATAAATCAGTTTGTTTGGTATGGTCATTCAACTTTTGTTTGGAATATTTCATATCTAGAATGCATGGGAAAAAGCTAAGGTAAAGCTTGTTTAATTTTTGGCTAAAATGTTAAACACTCAAAGTCTAAAAATGGCCAATAATGGTTTTTATACAAAAACACATATCATGTTTTCCTCTTTGGTTTTAGATTATTGCATAAATGGCTAATCCATATTTCAATGATATATTGGATTTTAATTAATTCTCAAAGGGGAAGATTTTAGCTAGTTGGTCAAAGTATTTTTATAAAACATCTATACATATTATTAAAAAGGAGTTTATGCTGACGTCATTTTGTATAGGTGTCATTCCATTAGTTACCCATTGTAATTTTGCTGATGTAATAATGTGTAATTTTTTTTTAGTTATAAATAACAAAAATACAATGTTATTTTAATATTTTGCCCTCCTCAAAAGGCGATTTGCAGCTTGGCGTGTCCTTTATCAACCTTCTTGAAAATAAAAGTGGGCTCTTTAAACAAGAATTTAGAATTTATCTCTCATCTCCTTTACCTTGCAACAAATCTGCATCTTCAAGCTCCTTAAAAGTAAGTTACATGTTAATTTCTTTGTCAATTTATGTTCTTCATTTAATTTTTGTTCTTGATGATGAACCTCTCGATTTACATCATCTCAGATTTCGTTTTATTTTTATTTAACATAGCAGAAGAAGATCCTGGAGATGCTTTTCAACTCCAGACTATTACCATGTAAGTTCTATTTAGTTCCCATGTAAGTTCTCTTTAGTTTTTGTTGTTTCTAAATGCCCACTAAGTGTTTGATGAAATGTTTCATCTACATAAAGCCATTCTAAAACTGCTTTTCCACATCGATTGGGGTGTTATGTTTCTTCTTTAGTTTCTTTGATTAAAGTATGGAATTAGATGTGTGATTAGTGGTACCTTAGGTTAGGGCCATATATAGAATTATAGAGATTGTTTTAGAATGATTTTTATTGGAGTTAGATGTGGTGTCATATGAATTTTAGGTTGTTATGGTAGAATGGGTAACAACCGATGTAAAAGGCGTCATCTTTAGTGCATTGTGATTTTAGGTATGTGTGGATGTTTAGGTTTGAGAAGAAGAAATATACATCCTTTTAATGTTCAGGCTATGTTTTGGAATTGGATGGCTTTTATATTTGTATTAGTTGACCTGCTGACCGATTAAGTGTGTTTGATTTGGTTTACTTTGGATGTAAACTTGTATTTTGGTTATACTTTAAGATCAGGTGTGTTCCAGGACGGGGCAGTTTGTTTTGCCAATGTATTAAATTTGTTGCTTTTGTAGCTGTGCTTGCGAATGTTATATGAGAGGGTTTTGGTCCAGTAAGGAATGTAGATTATCTTTTTGTATCCTGGAGACCCAATTAAATTTTTGATTTTTATTTTTGGTTTTGATTCTTTAGTTCATTGATCAATTTGTGAAGCTTTATGTAGTAATTGAATATAGATAGCAGATTTTGGTCTGTGATTTTGTTAGATGTTGTAAATCATTGAATTTATCATTGTTTTTCTAAGCACAATACAGACATTGTTTAGTTAACCTCATTTAAAGAGATGTCAACACATTTGAGCTTATTAACTAAATATTTTTCTGAGTGATCATAAAATTAAGATATTTTGTCCATGTGTTTTGCCACTTAATGCAAAACTTTGTTCTTCCTTACAATATACTATCTTTTAGGTGTTCTCACAATGACTTGGTGAGCCATTTTAAGAGCCTTTTTACAGTAGTAACTTACTGGTCATGGTAGATTTTCAAGTTTATTTTACTAAAGTATATAGAGTAGTCTGGTCTTGGTAGATTTCCAAAGTCAAACAATGCAACATCTTTTCCACTTTATTCTACCAAAGTGTATACAGTAGTCTTGTGTTGGTAGATTTCCAAGTTCATTGGGAAATCAAGTAAACATGTACAATACTAACTTTATTGATAGTAAAGATGGTAAAATGGTTACAATTATGTCCATAATGCTAGGGTTGTATTTTTGGATAATTTTGAGTAACATCCTGTGAAATGCTAGGGTTGTATTTTTGCTTATTGGTAGCTAAAATAACATTGGTTGATATGTGTTTTGCTTAAAACACGCTTCGTATAAAACCTACTTCCTATAAAACCTCTTTGTTTAACACATATTTTAGAATAATTGTGATCATGTAGTTTATAACATCAAATATTAAAAAATTATGATTCAAGGCTCATAAAATATGCAAAGTTCTTTGATCGTCTACTGGATCGAATCTTACTACCGGAAGTTTCTTTTGCAGGGTTTAGAAGCACCGATTCTTCAAAGGGAAATGATATGTACATGGCACTTTTTGTTCTGCACACAGAAATTTGATGTGAATTGACAACTTTGCCCCAACATTATATTTCTGCAAATAACATTCAAAAGTCAAAACCCCATAACATTTTTTATCTTTATCTTCCACTTCATTAGAGCGACCATCAATTATCTTAACTGATGATCTTTCTTGACTTGTCAAAATAGAAATGATGATGACTCCACTTCTTTCATTAGCAAACAACTTAGAAACATGAACGTCAGTTGTCATTATCATACATGGTGTGTAACATAAACCACTTGCAGTGAATACATGTATATCATTGTGAATTATGACATTATCATACATGGTGTTCTTTTCCCAATTCTTTCATGTTTCTAGTTTTTTTAGATAATAGAGCACAAGAGTCCTTTCAAACGACATGTAATTATACAAATTTCGGTATGAAACTAAACAGATGTAACCGACGCTTTGTGGTGCCTGTTGAAGGGCGGTCGTCATATAATCATATAGAATTCAGGGCAAAAGTTGAGGCGCCGTTAAAAATGAGGTGGCTCGAAATGGGATTCTCGTTAGATTAGAAATGGCTAGAAATGGAGGTGCTTGTTGAAATGGATTAGAGGAATGAAAAAGGTTTTATATAATGGAGGTTCTAGCTTTGAACAAAATATGAGTGTTAACTGTTAATGGCGAACAAAGGAAAATGTAAAGTATATCTAAGGGCATATTTGTCAACCCATAATAAAATTTTGTGTATGAATAAATTCTCTCTGTGTACATATCAGTCCCCTTCTTCAAATGATAGAGCTGATGGAAACCGTTATAGAAGGTATGTTACGTCTCTTTTAGGTTTTGGAATTTAGGGGATGGATTGTGATTTTTAGTTGTTATTAAGAGTTTGGATCTAAAATCAATTTGACGTAATAGTGTTGTCGGGTGAGACTACATATTTCTTTATCTTCTGTTATAGGGGTGTTTGGATATATCAGTATGCCATCTTCTCACAATGACTTGGTGAGCATTTTTAAGGGCTTTTTATATTATGTAAGCAACCTTTTCAGTTACTTCTTGAACTGCAATTGAGTGAGTCCAAATTTCTTCAATACTATGTTGTGATAAAATTTTATAACAATGTTGTTTTTACAAGGACGTGACATTTTAGATAAGTTGCTCTTTAACCACTTGGCTGAGTTACTTCTTGAACTGCAATTAAGTGATTCCAAATTTCTTCAACCAAACTATATACAACAGAAACTTACTGGGCATGGTAGATTTCCAAGTTTATTTTACTAAAGTATATAATTTCCAAAGTCAAACAATGCAACAATGCAACATCTTTTCCACTTGATTTTACCAAAGCATATACAATAGTCTTGTGTTGGTAGATTTCCAAGTTCATTGGGAAATCAAGTAAACATGTACAATACTATTTTTTTTTCTATTTCAAAAGTTAAACAATGCAATATCTTTTCTACTTTATTTTGAAACATCTTACCATTTCTCTTTAGCCAACATTGGAAATAGCAACATGTCTAATCTTTCTTTTATTTGTTTCCAAGAAATCCTTTTATATAAGTTTTATTATCACAGTATGTGTTTATCATAAGCTGATTCAAAATTTATTTTGTGCTGAGGTTTTTCTTTACTTTCCATCTTCAAGGCATGTACAACATTGGAGTGAATTTCATTGACCAAATAAGTACCTCTAAGGATTCATGGAAACTTAAGGTGAGAATCCTCCTGCTTTGGAAGCAACCTTTTCAGCTGGACATGATTTTAATGGATAAAAAGGTACTGCTATTAAAAGGAGTTTTTTTTTTTTTTTTTTTTTTTTTTTTTTTTTTTTTTTTTTTTTTTTTTNATTGACCAAATAAGTACCTCTAAGGATTCATGGAAACTTAAGGTGAGAATCCTCCTGCTTTGGAAGCAACCTTTTCAGCTGGACATGATTTTAATGGATAAAAAGGTACTGCTATTAAAAGGAGTTTTTTTTTTTTTTTTTTTTTTTTTTTTTTTGCAGTGTCAAAAAATTCAGGCTACCATAAAGAAGATGTTGCTCCCTAGTTTTGAGATGCTACTTCAAGAAGGTAGTATCATCATTCTAAGTAAGTTTGGCATTGCAGAAAACAATGGTAAGCATCCAGTAATCAAACATCAATACAAGTTAAACTTCTATCGCAACACCATTGTGAAGAAATCACTAGATTTTCAAGGACCTGTGTTTGGATTTCTTTTTGTATCCTTTGACGACATCCTTAACAACGAGGCTGGTTTTGACTTTTGTGTTGGTGAGCATTTCAGACTTTATTTTGGTTCTCAACCTGCGAATGACTTTTCATTTTACTTACTTATCATATATGTTTCTACATACGTTATTGGTAATGTTTTTGAATGCGGGGATATAAACGTGTTTAGTCGAAATGGAAAAGAGAGCAAGCTGATTTCTTTGCAGTTGGAGAATGTAGAGTATGTTATCTTCCTATTTGTTTTGTAAGATATCATGTATGTTTTTTGGTTAGAGATAAATTATTTATATATATATTTTTTTGTTTTTTTTTTAATTTTTTTTTTGTTTTTTTTTATTTTTAATTATTTTGTTAGAGGTAAGAAAATAAGTTGTACTTTATGGGACAACTACGCACAAGAGTTTGCTACATTTGTTTCTACTAGAAATACAGAAGGATTTGTGATAGTCATCATTCAGTTTGGAAAAGTTCATGAATGGAACGGTATGTTTCCAAATGCCTGTATATTTTACTTTTGAATCGCACAGTTTTTTTCCACATAGTAACCCTTTCCATATAATTTTATGTTGTAGGCAACCCTACTGTTTAAAATGCTTTGTTCGGTACTCGATTGTTTCTCAATGAGGATATTGAAGAAATAAATGAGTTCAAAAGGAGGTACTAGGATAATGATAGTTAAATTGTACATGCTTTATGTGTTTATCATACCATGAATGTGCCTTTCAATAATAGTTTTCTTATGGTTTATTTGTTCGATTTCCTCAATTTTACACTTGATAATATATTTGGAAAAACCAACTTTGTACAAGTTTAAACTTAGAAAGAAAAATAGTTGGTGTAAGGATCTTGATTACAACAAATCTTATTAATAGTGATGAGTTTTTTTAAGTGCGGTTGTGCGGTGGTAGGATGAGCTAGTGATGGTTTTGGTAGATTTATTAGAGAGAGAAGGTGTTGATGGGTTTTTGAAAGTGACTGGATCAGGTAGTGGTGGTGGGGTTTTTTAAGGTGATATTGGTGGTTGATTTCAATTGGTGGCGGAGATAAGGTGTTGGAGGTGGTGGTGGTGGTGAATGGTGACGGATGGGTGGTGGTAGGGTGTGGCTTGAACTTTTGTAGTTTTTGTTGGGACTTGTGAGTCTGATTCAGAAATTTGTTTATGTGAAATTTGGGATCTGCTTCTTTGTAGCATTTTAAGTTGTAAGATGAAGTTGAGACTTGAGAACATGAAATCAAGAAAGTGGGAAACATAAAATGACAGATATACCCTTACTTAACTGCCACGTGTCAAAGTTAACGACACAACATTTGCATCGTTCGTCCTCGTGGATGTATATTGGTTCACTTTTACTAACGTAGGGATGTATTTGTTGCAACTTTTTCGAGAGAGATGTATGGTGCGAAATTGGGTAAACCACAGGGATGTATTTTAAAGTTTACTCTTAAATTTAATAAGAAGTCATAACCAAACTTAAATAACATGTACAAAAAAGTATCGGACTTAAATTCACATTTAGGCATTTGTATCAAACACTAATAATGAGAATCACTTGAATTCTCAACTAAGGAATCCATTAAGCTTGGTATAGCCCTTTTGATGTAACAAACCATTACCATAGTAGGCAATCCATTATGTATAGTTTAGGCTTATATGAACACATTATTCCAATACCACTACTTGTATACTTACACTCTATATAATCCTGTATGATCCTGAAATGGCCCATTCATAATCTACACAACAACACTTATACCATCATAGTAGCGCGAAAAAAAAACCATTTCATGTACTTGTTAATCTAACATTTCCACCAAATAAAACAACATTTAGATATCAAAACTTAAGTCCAGAATAATACCATCAAACCACACCCAACAAACTATTACTTTGCACAACTACACCATATTGCACCCTACAAGATCAACTCATGTAAAGGGAATCCATCCCACAACCACTGTTAGCGGGCATTTGGATGCAAAATTTGAGTATCAACAGAGATATTATTTGGATTAATATAATGTTTCTTCCCCTCAAACATAACTGAAGAATAATGGCTTTACACCAAAGAGCACAAACCCGCAAAAATTATTCCGATTAATTGAAGAACACACATAAACAACTATATTTTCGGTAACTTAAACAATAGACAAAAATTAGTCATATATTTTGCAAAGGGCAAGTCTAAAAGAAGATGTTGAATCACATACCACCCTTGCAACTTTAGTCAAACTCATCACTTTGTAATTGAAAATCCAAACATCTCGATTACTTATACTAAAATTCATTTTAAGACATTTCATCGAACACCTCTACACATCTTAAACACTTGACTTAATATACATCCCTGAGAAGAATTCAATTTTCAACGTCAACATCAAGTTTATTTAGCATGATAAATGAATCTAGACCATAAAAACAATGTGGCTATTGTTTCATGCGAAGTTAGTCGAATAAACGAAACCAAACCTGAGATAGCACAAAGTTGACATATTGAATTTTAATCTTCAATCGAAACTTTCTTGAAATGCATCCAAATTCAACCTGTCAAAATTGAAGGATAGTTATAAGTTATAACAAAGAAGCAAAGCACATAAATTTGACGTTACCGTTTAGACAGAAAAAGAGAATGATGATTCACATGAGACGAAGATGAATACCATTGATGAAGATGAATTGAGAGACAAATGGTATGCAATAATTGTAATATTAATTGACTGATAGAGTTTCCTTCAATAAAACGGATGATGGGCTAAAATTACGTGATTTTTGATAAACCTTCTGTATTTATAAGATTTTGAATGTCATGTTGTGTACAACTGGCTTTTACACGTGGCTTTTATGAGGTGGCAAGGCTGCCAAGCTGGATTAAATGAGGTGGCAAGGTTTCAAAAAAAACCTTTGTTTATTATATATATAGATATAGATATTCAAAAAGAGCATGGGTGGTACTACACTACGTGTCGTAAGTGTAACAAAAAGGTGGTTTCTGAATCTGAAATGCTTGAAGATATAGATGTTACTGAGACCGAGACTAAAGGTGACGATAACGTTTGGTATTGTAAGAAATGTATGACCAAAGTTACGTCGGTTGTTCTAAGGTAATATATATGCGGTTATTATAAAATTTGTTTTTAAGCATTCATAAACCAATTAATTTTTACCTCATTTACTTAATAAGCACTTACTTTTTTTTTACCAGACTCAGACTCAATGTAAGGGTGCAGGATAGTACTGGAACCATTACATTGGTTCTATTTGATCGTGAGGTTCATCAAATCACGGATAAACATGCATTCGTAATTCTTGAGAAACAAGCGAAGGTTTCTATTTTTTTCCCTTAACATATATATGTAAGGTATGATACCCTTGATACTTATAGCATATTGTTTGTCTATAATTTAACTTTAGGATGGCGATGTGGATTCCTTTCCTAAAGAAATTAGCAAGTTGATCAACAAGAAGTTCATTTTCAAAATTAAAGTGTCAGATTTCAATATTGAGTATGGCTATGATGTTTATACAGTATTAAAGCTATGTGATGATGCTGAGATCATGGATGCCTTGATCAAAGGAGATGGCACTGATAAGGTTTATTATCTTTTTTGGTTATCATCTTATATAATTTTTTACAATGTAAACAGGTGTATAATATGTCTATTTATCATCAAGATATTCTATCTGAAACTGAGATTGACCAAGCTTCAATCGGATGTCACGACTCCAAGGTAGTTTCAGCAATACATTCCATGTTACAATTCAATTTAAATGATATATTTCTCCCTATTTAATATAGGTAATTTGTCATTTGTTTGAAGGATGTTGTGTCATGTGCCGGCGATTCTTTGGCTGCAACTGATATTGACAACAATTCGGATACAAGTCCTGCTACAAAACGTTCAAGAGACACTTCTGATAAGGAACTCCTTGGTCAAAATTCTTCAACAAAGCGAAAGCTTGTGCCTGTTAAAATTGAAAAGCCGTAATGCAAGACCTTTGGTTCTATCCTACTTTTTAGGTTGTATGTTTTGTACTACTGTTATTTAGGAGTTGTTGTCTCCATGACTCTGTATGTGTGCTTTCTTTAGATTTTATCACTTTCAAGATAACTCGATGTGGCTACTTTTGTTAATTATGGCCTTCTATTCCAGCTGTTATTGGATTAAGGGATATGAATACTTCATATCAGAATATTTTGTGGTTCATTTGGAAGTGATGTATATTTAACTTTATTAACTTTATGTGTTGGGTGACTTGAACTTCTAGAATCTTTTGTATTCCTGGTTTTTGCCATGTCTTACATGCTTTTCAATTATATTTATATATGATTGATTGGCACTTGGTTTGGCTGCTCAATTATATTGCTTTATAACTTATTCGAAACCGCTTATTGTGTTTTTATGTTCATGGCATTAATCGAAAGAGAGATTAAGACATATTTTGTTGACCTTCTCTATGGGTTGACTCCCCAAAGGAATATAAGTCAGATGGTTCCCAACGTGTGGTTCACTTCCCAAAGAATAAAAATTATTCCAAAGGAAGGATTTGGGTTACATTTAAATAAAATATTATGAGTCTGCAAGTCCACAAGTTGAAAAGAGAAGAATTTAAAGCATATTGAATACAAAGAAAACATGATTCGATGCAAACTCTTAATATTGAGATATTAAAGGTAAAAGCACATGCTAACCCTATGAATATATCGGTCTCTTTTCAGAAATCTTAATGTCACTAATCAGCTATGTTGCAGGGGACGGATACGGAAACGGGACATGGACGGATACAGAAACGGGTACTGGAAACGCCAATGTCCCAAAATTCAAGAAACGGGTACGGCCAGAAACGCTTGTGTATTTTATATAATTTTATATATAATCATTAATAAAATAAATAAACATCAAACATCCAACATCAAATTTTTAGTTTTCAGTTTTTCACATATAAACTATCAAAATTAAGTTTAAAATAAGCTATTTGTGTCCTATACTCTATTAAAAGAATTTATAATAAACCATCTACAAATGAAAAAAGAGACTAAAGTTACAACTTACAAGTATCAAACTTTTTTGAAAAAAAAGAGAAACCAAACTGTTAGGGAATTTAATTCTATTTTCTTTTTTCACAGTCATCAAAGCAACAAGGACTATTTTTACCAATCAATGAGTCATTTATTAAAATATCTAATTTTGTACTATTTTACCATTCTCTCCCTCTATCTCTCTCCACTGTCATCTTTAACATCCATCTTCCCAACTCAACTTGTATTAGATCCTGCCATTGTCGATCACCTCATGAATTTGATCAAAAAACTTGCGGAATTTTCTTTACAGCTTCAAAAATTAAAAGCATGTTCTCATTTTGACTTCGGGTTTCCTATTACTAAGAACACCTTTTTTGATGCCTCTAAATTTTTGATGCGCCGTCGCCCGCTACTAGGGCCGGCCCTATTTTAATGGTCCAGATATAATGTATACGTCAACAACAGGCCCAGAAACATGTTTAAAAGGCCTAGAAACGTTTCCCAAACGTTTCCTGCTCAACACCTAACGTGTCCAGTCAACATGAAATGTTTCCTTTTTTCGAAAACGTTTTCGGCGCGTTTCTAGCCAATCAGCAATTATGGCATCTCGTTAAGGCTTCCTAATGTCAACAATCCGCAATTCACGCAATAAATACAACGAATAAAAACTAGTGCACTCTAGTGAAGAAGCGCTAAGTCGGATGTACAAGCAAATATATTAATGATAAAGCCAATTTTCCTACTTTTAACGCGATACACTAATTAAACAATAGACGACAATCAATAATCAATAACTAGGTTTCATTAAATCCTAAGCAAACACTAATAACATTAATTTAGCCGAGCATGTTAAAGAAAAGAGAATAAACACACATAATCAAATAACACATAGACTATTGAATGATTAAAGAGGAATTATTTAACTTCAATAAAACATGGAGTTCGGGGGCTAAAAACCCTTACAAGATCTGTAAAAGTCGTCACCCTAAGTGTTCCAAAGATACCTCTCCAAGATGTTACATTGAATGAGAAAAAATACGAAAAGTATATATATATTTACATTGGCGACGGCGTCACTTTATGGGTGTGACGCCGTCAGCTCGCTGTCATTAGGGTTTGTCCTTAGATGTGTCGCCGTTGTGACGGCGTCACCTTATAGGTTGTGACGCCGTCATGCACTGTTTCTTTGGTAGTGAAGCCGTCAGCTCTAGACCGTCACAGTTGGCTGAATCGTCACTTGTAAAATTATCATTGAATCATCATGTCCAATTGCAAGAGACGACGTCATGTTGGGATTGTGACGCCGTCAGGACTCCTTCTCCTAACATTTTCGTGACTTGGTCGTTTTCTTCGTTTTCTTGTCCAAATAAGCCAAAAACTCGCTCTTTTCTAACATGCACTTCCTAAGTACCTAAAACTCGAAAAGAAATGATTTAGGGTAATAATTGATCAAATATATACAAGTTTAGAGACAGAATGACCCTCTAAAAATACACGTTTTAAATCCTTATCAAATATCCCTACACTTGGGATTTGCTTGTCCTCAAGCAAATGTGCTTTTATCCTAATTAATTTACAAGTCATGGGGCATTTACATTGTGTTTTCAAGTGTAATAAAAGAAAGGAAAGAAAGTGAAAGTGATATTAGTTGTGTTGTCAAGTTTTTCTTAGGAATTAAAGTGATTAAAAGTAATGTGATTTTGCTTTAAAAACTTTCATCCCACTTTTGGAGTGAAAGTTTACTTTACTTCATCTCTCTTACTTTACTTTCACTTTCTTTAATTTACTTTCACTTTCCCCTTCTTTTTTTCTTGAGAACAAAGTGTTAGCATTAGTTTAAAAGTAATTACAACACACATTCATTCCACAATGGTCATAACAAGCACGAAAATTTTATACTAGCACCTCACATAAAGTGTTTGGATTCGCATATCTCTCGGGTGTATAGGTTGTATAACTTGTATGGAAATGGGAAAATAAAACACTCTCTACCTGCCATAACACATAGATTACCATAGGATGGATAAAGGACCAAACCTCTACCGCTTTGGTGTAAGCACCTAGGATAAACTATCAAAGAGGAATTTTAAAGGGTTGTAAGATTAGGTGTAAGGGTAAGGAAAACACGGTTTTGTGGATAAAGGAATTTTTACTGGTGGCAAATCAATTATCTAAGTCAATCAAATGTACAATGGCGTTGCTAAGCCAAGACTCGACTCACTAACGGTAACTCCTTTTTGTATTTTTCTTGACTGTTTCTTGACTTAAACAAAAGCAAAAAGATGGGATGGCAGTCCGTATATTTTTCTCTTTTTTTTTCTTTTTTTTTATACCACTTTTTTCCCATTTTTTAGTTGGATAAGAGTAAGTGAGAGCCACATGAACAATGTAAATGTTAACCTACACAATAATGTTTGGTGATAAGCAAAACGACCAAAATATTCTCACGTTTTCAGCACACGAGGGATATAACGACAAAAACAAACGGCTGTTGGCCAAAAAGATTGATGAGTGCTCAAACACTCATCATTTTTGGTCAAATCTGAACTGCAAAACATACAAAAACACTCAGAAATGCATCAAAATACTAAAAATATTTCAAAATTGTGTTTTATATGTTTTAGATGCAAAATGAGTAAAAACAAATGAAAAACGAACAAAGTTTGCATAATTGGCAGTTTCAGTCCCCCAACTTTCAAAAATTGGCAAAACTAGTCCCTAAAATCCAAAATTGTGGAGTTTTATCATTCAAGGTCCCTAAAATAATTTAAGTTGTCAATTTTGGTCCTTGAG
>LBNU01001529.1:13493-27155 GCA_014162995.1 Artemisia annua
TTTGGGAAGGAAATCTCATCGTTAGGGGAGAACCTTTGGCTGACCTTTTGTTTGACTTTGCGCTGCCATGATTGTATCATGTAAATTGTGTCCGCCTTGTCCTTAGGTGGTTCTTTTTTATCCCCGGTTCTTTGCTTATTCTTCCCTTCTTTGATGTTTTTGACTAGGTGGTCCATCCTACCTTCTTTTACTAATTTATCAATTAGTTGGCGAAGCTGGACGCACTCGTTCGTTGTGTGGCCTTTCTGTCCATGGTAGTCGCAGTAACCGTTCCCTATGCGCTTTCCTTCTGGGGTGCGCATTGGTGGAGGTTTGAGGAAATTTGCTCCCTCTGTTGCGAATATCTCTCTAGGAGTTTTTATCAGCGGGGTATACTTGTCGTTACCCCGTGTACCTCCGTCATTGAGATAGCCTTTGTTGCGGTTGCCACCATGGTCATTTGATTGTCTCCTTGACAGTTCCTGCGGCCTGTAGTTAGAATATGGTTTCTTACTGTCCGCGACGGCGGCTTCTCCTTGAACGAAAGACCTTGTACGCTTCATCAGTTCGTCGAATGTTTGGGGGACTTTATCATTTAATTTTTTGATAAGGTCTTGGTTGGTGATCCCATTCATGAATCCTGAAATTTTTAGTATTTCAGGACATGCCTTGATGTGTAGGCATTCGTCTTTGAAGCGCTCCATGAAGGCACTCGTAGACTCCCCCTGGCGTTGTTTGATCCTAGCCAATTCTACTGGGTCCTTAGCGTACTTCTTTCTTTGTGTGAAGTTCAAGCGGAATGCTTTCCGCAACTCTTCATACCCTTTTATACTTCTTCATGGAAGTTTGCTAAACCAAGTTCGCGCGTTCCCTACCAACGTAGAATTAAACATATGGCACCACACAGGTTGTGGCCAGTTTTCGATGCCCGCAGCGGATTCGAAAATTTTTAGGTGATCATCGGGGTCACCCGTTCCATCATATGTTTTGACGTTGGAAGGCATGCGCCTCTTCTTGTTGTCTGAATAATCGCTGATGCGCCTTGAGAACGCACCAACCTTTTGGCGACGCCAAGGAAGGGATATGTCATCATCCTCTTCCTCACGACGTCTTCCTCTGGACTTCCAGTGTCAAGTATCGCTATCCTCGTTGTCCGAGGAGCTATCTGAGGGAGAGTCGTTTTTTCTGCGGCACTTGCGCCGTTTTTCCTCGGGGCCTGAGCTTGAGAAGCTTTCGTTAGGGGATACCCGTCCCCCTAGTCTATCATGGATTCTTCTAGATCTAGAAGATTCCTCACTTGGTGAGTGCTGTCCTCCCAACCTGTCGTGGACTCTGCGACCACCCAATCTGGTGTGGACGCTAGTTCGCCTTTCACTATCTCCTTGTTCCTCCGAGTAATGTGAGTTTGATGGCGTGCCGAGTCTAGATCGAACACTGACGCGCCTCTTGTTATTGTCGCGCTCTTCATAGCGCGGTGGGGAAGTTCCATTGAAGTCGAGCCGACTCCTTAACCTNGCGACCACCCAATCTGGTGTGGACGCTAGTTCGCCTTTCACTATCTCCTTGTTCCTCCGAGTAATGTGAGTTTGATGGCGTGCCGAGTCTAGATCGAACACTGACGCGCCTCTTGTTATTGTCGCGCTCTTCATAGCGCGGTGGGGAAGTTCCATTGAAGTCGAGCCGACTCCTTAACCTTCTCCTGGCCTCCTCTTGCAGGAGTGTGTTCAATGTCTCAAAATTTTGTGATACAAGATTTTTTAACATTGTTTCTTGAGTATTTTCCTCCAGCGCAGGAATACCATCTTCCAAGTTGAGCCTCCTCTCGCGATCAGGCGCGTTTGGTGGCACTGTGTTGTCCACAGCGGTTGCTACTTGGTGGGGGTAGTAAAGAGAGTGTGCTGGAGATCCTCAATGTTTGGGACTACCGTAGTAGTCTGAGTAGTTGCAGAGGGTACTTCTACTGTTGGGAGAATCGTGGTGGTTTCTACTTCCTGGCGACCAAGCGTACTGGTTGTCCCAGTGTTTTGCCTAGGAGGCGCATCAGGGTAGTTCCTCCTTGGAGGGTCACCACGCGTCTTATCCAATTGCGGAGTTCCCTTGGATGAATTTTTGTGTTTCGTCATTCTAGTCCTTAGTGTTGGGTCCCACGGATGGCGCCACTTGTTGATACAAAAGTTGGGCGTTCCTTGTTTGGGTTCCTTTCCTTGTATCAATTGGTTGATGTTGCTTGAGACCTGCGCACTAAGAAAGCAACAGACACCGTTAGGCTTATCGAGGGATTGTCTCCCCCGATTATCCTCCGGCGTGAGAGTAAGTAATCGTGTTTTAGGGTTGTGAGGATTTAGGGTTTGTAAGTCGTACCTTTGTGAGAGTCATAATGCCCTCTATATATAGACACGAATCCTTGTTGGTTTCGTGTTCCGCAAACCTTGGTATGTCCCGCGTATCGCGGGTATTTGATATACATCCTATGATTAGGAGATATCGTTTATTCACATTCCTAAATAATCATTGGGCTTGGGCCTCGTGGGCCAAAGCCGTCTAATTGGTAGTCCAATTAGTATGAAACTGGCCCACGCGTAGTGGGCTTGTGTGTGGGTATTGTTTACCAAACGGGTTCATGACCCGGTGTAGACTATACGTCATCACTCGAAACCTACTCAAGCCAAGCTCAAGCCTGGATGATGAAAGCTTGACAAGCTATCAAGCCAAGCTCAAGCCTAGTGTTTTTCTTTCAAGCCAAGCTCAAGCCTTGTTGAGCTTGAGCTCGGCTTGACTCGATTGCAGCCCTACTCGGGGGGCACGTTATGTTACCGTATGCTCCAAGGGGAGACTCGATCACCTATAGTTGAGCTAATGAGGGAACACGGTCAACTCAGTCGGTTGAGGAGTTATGATTTGTCATTAGCATCGGTCTTACATTTTTCTTACGTCAAACAAAAAATTCTTCACTAAAAAAAAATAAAAAAGAGAAATAAATAAAAAAGAGTTAGGCAAAATAGAGTATCCACTATCCATGAAATGACAACCGCAAAAAAACCCATTCCCCAAACATTCGGACCCACCAAACAAAAAACCCGAATATCATATCCAGATCCTCTTTCTTTTCCCCCAACCCTAACCCTAACATTCGGATCATCCAAATTCAATTTCCAACCCGCTCTAATAAGGTTCGACATTTTTCCTTAAAATTATCATCTCTAGTATTTCACCCTTTTATATTTTCACCTTATTTTTTGTCACTCATGTTAAATTTTAGTTTTTTTTACCGTTAGGTTATGTAATTTCGTTAAATTAGGGATTTTGGTTCATAAGTAGGATAATTGTGTAGAAAAATGAAACTAAAGTTACTGTTCATGCAATTGATATCAGGTTGAAAACTATAAGTTTATAGATATTTAGTTAGTTTTGGAGGTTTGTTTCGGTAAAAATGTTGCGTTTTAGTCGTGCTAGTTTTTACGCCGAATTTAAAAATGATGTATGGCGGTATAGAATCAGGCGTTTCACAGGAATTTTCTAAGTAACGGTTTAGCTGTAAAATAAAAATTTGTAATGAAATTTTTGGGAAGTTGACTAGAGTAGTTGTTTTATTGTAAAATTGTTGCGTTTTACTCGTGTGCTAGTTTTGGCGTTGAATTTCAAAATGACGTGTCAACCTTGTGTTCCATCTTTGTAATTCACTTAATTGTTAAAGTTAAATCTCTGCGGGGGTGTTATCTTATTATATAGGCTCTAAATACTTGGCCTATGAGAAGCATGTAATGAGCTATTATAAGAAAACTATTATGTACTTATGTAAATTAATGGTTTAGTTTCTGAACTGTTTAAATTTGTTTCAGTTTCTAATGTATGTGTCAATCAAATAGGTTTCCATTAAGTTTATGTGATGGAAATAGTAGCTGAAACCCCGGCTAAGAAACCGAAGAGGTTGACATCTGTCGTGTGGAACCACTTTGAAAGGGTCAGAAAAGCCGATGCATGTTATGCTGTTTGCACACATTGTCAAAAGAAACTTAGCGGATCCAGCAACAGTGGAACTACTCATTTAAGAAACCATTTAATGCGATGTTTAAAAAGGTCCAGTTTTGATGTTTCACAAATACTCGCAGCAAAAAGAAAAAGAAAAGACGACACTGTTAGTATTGCAAATGTCGGATACGATGAAGTGCACGTAAAAGAAGAACCCAATCAACCCATCATGCCGATTTCTTACAAGTTTGACCAAGAGTCAAAGATGGAAGAAGCGATTAACTTTGGAAGTGTTAAGTTTGACCAAGAAAGAAGTCGTGTTGACTTAGCTCGTATGATCATGATACATGATTATCCACCGGCTATGGTGGAGCATGTCGGGTTTAAAATATTTGTCAAGAATCTTCAACCAATGTTTGAAGTTGTGACCAGTAGTGTTATTGAGGCTGAGTGTTTGACTATTTATGCAAAAGAAAGACAAAAAGTGTTTGATATCATACACAATTTAAGTAGCAGAATCACTCTTGCTATCGGTATGTGGTCTTCACCGGATAACGTTGAGTACATATCTTTAACAGCAAACTACATCGACGATAACTGGAAGTTGCAGAAAAAGATTCTAAATTTCTTGACTTTAGATTCCTCGCAAACGGAAGATGCTTTATCAGATCTAGTCATAAAGTGTTTAATGGATTGGGATGTGGATCGTAAATTGTTTTCAATGACACTTGATGATTGCTTCAGTTATGACGATATAGCTTTGAGGACTAAAGATTGGCTCTCACAAAACCGACCTCTTTTGAAAAAAGGTGAATTATTTGATATGAGATGTGCTTCACATCTCGTGAAGTCACTTATTCAAGATGCTATGGAATCTCTTAAACCTGTGATGGAGAAGATTCGTGAGAGTATACGGTTTGTAAAAAGTTCATTACCGGCACACGGAAAATTCGATGAGTTTGCTCAGCAGGTGGGGGTGAATACTGAAAAACGATTATTTCTTGATAATCCAATGAGGTGGAATTCAATGTATCTTATGCTTGAAGCAGCTTTAGAATATCGAAGTGCTTTTTATTTACTTCAAGAAAATGATCCCACATTCTCGGTATCTTTATCTGATGAAGAATGGGTATCGGTGAGTACGGTTGCATCGTTTATGAAGCTACTTATTGAGGTCACAAACGGCTTCTCAGTAAGCAAATATCCTACCGCTAACATATATTTCCCGGAAATATGTGACGTTCATATCCAATTGGTTGATTATTGTAAAAGCCCGGATGAATTTGTTAGTACGCTTGCAGCGAAAATGAAAACTAAATTCGACAAGTATTGGAATAAATGTGGGTTAGGTTTAGCTATTGCAGCTATTTTGGATCCGAGATTTAAGATGAAGTTGGTGGAGTATTACTATAAACAGATATACGATAATGAAGCTTCTGATCGTATACGGGAAGTTTCTGAGGGCGTTAGGGAGCTTTTTAACGAGTATTCTATTGACCAGGGTTCAATCAATGACGAATCAGGTCAAGCTGACGGTGGTTCACATGGTACCGGTAATGTCACTCGGGACCGGTTAAGGGGTTTTGATAAGTTTTTACATGAGACGTCAAACCATCAAAGTGGGGCTTCAGATCTTGATAAGTATTTAGAGGAGCCCGTTTTTCCAAGAAACCATGATTTTAGTATTTTAAATTGGTGGAAAGTTCACACACCGAGGTACCCGATTTTGTCTATGATGGCGCGTGATATTTTGGGTATACCTGTGTCAACTCTGACAACTGAGCTGGCGTTCAGCACTGGTGGTAGAGTGCTTGATAATCATTTGAAATCGGTTGATCCGGATATCCGTCAAGCTTTGATTTGTGGGCAAGATTGGCTGCGAATGGAACCTGAAGGTATATAATTTAGCTTATTAGTCTCGTTCTTATGAATCTTCACATTGGCATCGTGGTTAATCTTCATTTATTATTCTCTTCTTATCAGATACCAATGCGTCGAGTCTTTCTGTTGTTCCCCTTGCTATTGAATTGACATAGTTGTCACGTCTCACAGGTATAATTTGTTACTCGATTGATTTTATCTTTACATGGCTTTTTTTGATCCATTTTTTTAAGAACTGGTTGATTTGGGATATGTTTTCTCTCTAGTGGGCCAGGTAAAAGTCTAGACTAATAGCAAAAGGTCAAATGACCAGATAAAAATTTGTCAAGTAGGAAACGGGCCAAAGGTTGCCCAATGTGTATTTTTAAAGCATATATATCACACATGTACGTTTAGAACATAAACTATGGCATTAAAATGTTTCGGGTCAACTCGTACAAATTTTCATCCATTTTGACGTGTGACTGAACACTTCTTGTTTTGGTTTATAATGATATGCTTCTTTTTTCGATTATTTGTTGTGATGCAAGGTTGATAGAATTTGATGCATATAGATCACAAGAAGTCGGGTATTACTACAATTACTTCCATTTTTGGACAGATTGGTGACTCTTTCGTGTTCACTTCACTGGTAATTGTCGTTAGACCTTTGCATAAAGTTTGCTTCTTTATTGGTGGTCAGTAAATTGACATTGATAGAGGTTTCTTTTTTATTTTGTTTTTGAATTATGATTTTGCATCTATAAAACTCTGCTAATATGATGGATTACTTGTTTTAATGAGCGACTGAATCGGATTGTACTTGGTGTATTTAAATTGTTATCCGGGATAAGCTATTCACAAAGTTGGTCGTTGGTTTTGTTTTTGACTACGAAACAAACTCTTTAAGGTTTTTAAATTCGGTATGACTGTACATAATTACGTCGTTAGGGGATACGTGTTGGGTTAAAATTGTAGAAAATAAAATTTTGCAAGATTTTGGTTAGAGTTTTCTTGTTCTTTTAGTTCTAGTATTGTAGTAATTCCATGGGACCGTACCTCTGTGGCTCTGTATCACATACATTTTTGCTGCTATTTGGCCAAGATAATAACATTATTAATTAGACCTGGCAGGCCGACAATCTATACCCAAATGGGTCTAGATGGGTTTATATGAAAATGTGATAACTTGTACATATATTAGTATAACCAAACCGTTGGACCCAACAATTTTTAAAGTGACCCAAGTAGACCCATGATTTGTTAAGAGGTTTCTTTAGACTAACATCAGCGTACAAGTTATCAAGTTTTCATATAAACCCATCTAGACCCGTTTGGGTCTAGATTGCCCGGTACTAGAAATGATGAAGCCTATATAATTACATACATAATATGTCATGTATTTTGCCTTTCTTCTATAATTACAAATGATCTGTAGTAGTTGAATTGATTGATACTGATTCTCCATGTTAGTTAAATTGATTAAAGCAAGATGGTAGCCAGGCCGTAGGAAAAGGTCATGTAACTCATGGTTTAAATCTATGTCAGCGAAACAACACTTTCTCAAATTTTAATTGATTGTTGATCTTATATACTGAGCATATTGAATTTCCCACATTAATTTTTCCAAGTTACCATAACTTAAATAATGTACAAAATTAAAATAAAACAGTTGATACTTATTAAAAGTTACATGTTATGAGAGAATATAGTTCTTGCTCATTCTATTTACAGTAACACCTTCTGTGAATCTTGATGAGGGTTGATGTAATTAAGGGTGCGTTTAAGAGAAACTGTGTGATGGTGTAAAAGTTGTTTGTTTTGTATGTGGGTGTAAAATTTTAAATTAATATAATTATACTAAAAAATAACAAGAAAAAGAAAGAAAATAAATAGGCTGAGAATAAATGTTGGCTCACAAAGCATCTATTTAGACTGTGTTCTAGAGATCCGTTTTTGGGGAGTAAAGGAAAGTAAATGAAAGAAACAAATCAAACAATAAATGAGTCGTGTTTTTAAGTTTTTTATAAAGTGAAAGGTAACAGGGAATAAAGAAAATGGGGGGAGTTTGTGTATTTTTCATTCAAACACTTTCATAGTTTCATCCCAATTTTTGGGATGCAAGTGGGAGAAAGAATCTTGCACATTTTATTTTGACAATAATACTATTTTTTTAATGACATAATTTTAAAATGTATTTGAAACGCAATATTGTATTCNAATGTTTCACCTTTTTTACCTTCCACTCCTAACTTGAGAACACAAAATAAAACATAATTTTTCGTCTATTCCATTTCTCTACTTCCTCTTCATTTACTTTAAGGGCCCGTTTGGTAGAGAGAATTTCAGAGATTAGAAATAAAGCAGAGAATAGAAATTCAGATAAATGAATTAAGTGGAGAAATTTTGGTAAATTTCACTGTTTGGTAACAATAGAGAATTGACATTAAAGAATTGGTTGAAACCAATTCTTTTGTTTGGTATGGACCAGAGAAATGAGAATTGATCTTAATTACGATAATGCCTTTATTTTTTGGTTAATCGAGCTTGGCTCGAATTTTTATTTATATGTTTCGAGCTCGGCTCGAGCTCGAGCTCGTATAGTATTTCTTAATTAGGCTCGAGCTCGAGTATATGTTTTTTGTTCGAGCTTGAGCTCGGAGCTCGCTTATAAGTTTTGGCCATTTTTTACTTGTTACAATTTGAAACTATTGCTCGTTTATGAGCTCGAGATCGATTAGCTCGCTTATTAGCTTGTGTACGAGCTCAAATAACCTCGCTTATTAATTAAAATTACTTTTTATGAGATTAAATGTAAAGCTCAAAAAATCACTATATAGTTGACTAATAAATTAAAGTTTCATGTCATGGACCGATTAAAATGATTAAAATTATAAATGACTGATTATGTATAAATGGCATACATTAATATGCGCATATTAAAAGACCAAACATGACTAATAGCCCATATATAGCAACAAGATGACAAGTTATATGTAGTCATTTTGCACTTTTTGTATACATCAGCACACCAAAGCTGAAGCAAAGTAGGAGACCAGTAGGAGCAGATTTGAAATCACCATTTTCACAGCTGCACAACATGAAAAATAAAAATGAAAAACAGCCACAAAGTCATTTGACCATTAACAAACAACAACAGCAACATGATTTCATTTCTAATAATCAAATATATAATATCCGATACACAAAACTATACATTACTAGCTTTGACAACACAAAACTAAAAAAGTGCATACAAAATAAAGCAATCCCAACACTATCCTGATTTGCAGAAATTGCCAACGGACTCACAAAAAAAGTGTTGCGACAGAAGATTACATCTAGATGATCTTAGAGATAAACTAAATAACTATCCAAGAGCAGCACTACACATCAACAAACAACTAGATATGACCCCAAAAAGAACTAGATACGACCCAACCTATAGAAAACAATGAGGCCAGAACAACATTAGGACCAAAACATCAGTTGCACCAATCAGTCAAAAAGTATAAGACAATCCATGCCAATCAAGCATCAGTTGCCATGTATTATATTCCACTCGTTAAACATGTCATTAGCAAGATTATCTCTACGATCACTCCATCCTTGTGAAGTCTCAACAGTGTTAATGACATTATCATGTTCATTTCCATCTTTTGTGTGATCCATTGGAACTTCATTATCAAGTGGGTCTTGACTCACTTCTGTGCGTATGAAATTATGCATCAGACAACAAGCAATAATGATACGCGGAATTGACTCAATTGGATGGTAACAATTATCGCGCAAGATAGCCCATCTAGCCTTAATCAAACCAAAACATCTCTCAATAACATTCCTTTGATACACCATGCTCCACAATTATCGCGCAAGATAGCCCATCTAGCCTTAATCAAACCAAAACATCTCTCAATAACATTCATTCAAATATTAACCACACTCGCAATATCACTTTTATACACCATGCTCCACATATTGTCACGTCTACTACTCAAACTCACCATATATTTTCTACGAAGCGTTTTAGACTCGATTAAATGATTGATGATCAAACAACCCAACATAAACGAACGAACCATAGTCTACTACTCAAACTCACCATATATTTTCTACGAAGCGTTTTAGACTCGATTAAATGATTGATGATCAAACAACCCAACATAAACGAACGAACCATAGTTGTTATTATGTTGAAATTTCCTGTGGCAGCTTGTATCCTTCGTTTTCTTTGTTGGGCAAATGGTGATCTCGTCATCTACATATATATGGTACATAATAATGTATAAGTAGGTTGTTTGTATATAGAAAAAGCAACGCAATCTATACCAATAATGTATACAAAGTACAATAGCAAAGTTTATTGAAACATTGGTCTGTTGATAGCCTAAAATACATATATCAGTAAGCATAGAACAAATCGATATGTACAAGTTAGTTCTAATAATCAAAAAATGGACCATCAAACCCAAGATACCTTGCATTGACTTTTCAAAAAACCCATCAACCACATGAAATTTTCATTATCCGATACCCAGAATTTGCACACAAATATATAAACTATTAATACAATTGAAGAGTGTAATTTGTTTCAGGTATGTGTAAAGATTCTATTAGTCCAATTTTACACAAAAAGTAATGATTTTACTTCGCGCAATTTCAAAAAAGAAGATCCTATGAACCCTAATTAATTAACAAAATAAAACTTACAGATCCGACGAGAATGATTTTTACATATGAATTACCTGAATATCTTGGTGGTGGAGCATCGATTGGTGAAGAATTACTGATGGATGTGAAAAGAATCAAAGATCATAAGGTGGATAAGGTGGATAAGATGAGTTGCCAGGGTTGGGCTTCAATTATCTTTCACAATAATGTGACTTGCACGTGATAATCTTTTTATACCCCTCTCTTTTGTTATTGTCAAATTCTCAAATAAAAAGGCGGAGAATTGTTTTGTGAAGAAAACTCATTTCCACCACAAATGAAGTGGAAATCAAAATACAAAGAGGGCAATTCTCGAGAAAATACTCAGTTTCTCAGCTTTTTCTTTTTAGCTTACCAAACAAGGGAAATGGAACCATTTCCAATTCTTTTCCCTCAATTCCCGCTACCAAACACACCCTTAGTTTCTTTTCTTCCATTTTTTTTCGAGAACATAGTGTTAGTGCTAGGTGCATCAATGAACCAATAAATGTATTGGTGTGGCATCTCAGCATCTCTCAATAACTAAAACACCCTCTCTAGCAATAAAACCAATAATTGTTATTGGTGTATCTGAGACCCACCAGAACACTACCAAAAAAAATATATATGCTCGTCGGTGAAATGGCGAAGGAATGAATGGGCCAGGGCTCGGTAACGATACCTTGTACTGTGCTTTCTTCTAGATGAAATCCAACCGAGACGAGCTGGGTTTTGTATAGTCCCAACATTTAGGCATGATGCTAATGTTTAAATCCTATGTTTCTACGAAACAACTTTTATGATGCCTAAACCTATCCATATACTCAAAATCGACAATCCAAAACTGCCCCTAATACTCCATATGATTGTGGGGGAATTGCATATATAAGTGCCACATAAGCACTAATCCGAACTATTGGTAGGTATGAGCACAGCGGTCAATATGAACTTTAACAATCATAACCACACAAGTCAACATGATCATTAACTATAAACTATGGGTACATTTAAATAGATATCATAGATATCAAAAATGGATGATTGAAGACATAGGGGGCTTCACCAGTTGTGTATACAGATAGGGAGGTGATTTGCACACTCTTATAATTGATTGGCATACTCAAATTATAAGTGTTTTAACATTTATACCCTTTCAGGATAAAAATAAGTAAAAATAATGTGAGGGTATAACTGTCAAGACACTCATAATTTGAACGTGCCAATCAATTGTGGGAGTATGCAAATCACTCCTCATACAGATAGGGTATTGTTATTGATACCCCTTGTAAGGTATTTTTGAAGATGTACCAATAACATCCCAACCAAAATTTGCAAAACTCTTTAGGGCCCGTTTGGTTGATGGGGTTAGGAATTAGATTTAGGGATGAAAGTAGAAATTAGGTGGCGTTTGGTTGGGGGCGTGGGCCTGTGAGAATAGGATTTGGAGTAATAATATTTGTTTGGTTTGAGGTTTAGGATGAAAATAGTGAAGCTGGCCTGAAAATAGTAAAGGTGGAGGGAGGGGCTGGTTTTTGACAAAACCCACTGACACACACACTTATTTTTTGTCCATGAGTCTTTCTCTCTCACATATGAAAACTTTTTTTTAAAATTTTTAAATAATATTTGTTACATTATATATTATTATTAAAATGATAAAGTAAGCATAGAGTTGCGATTCCTTGAAAAGTGAAAAAGATTAAAAAGTCTAGAAAGCCTATCATTTAGTGCAATGTGTCCCCCACCCACTCCCTCCATTTTTTCTTTAATATTTTCGGTTAGAGGGCATTTTGGTCATTTGACCCGTTTTTTTAATTCCACCTTAAATTTCAAACGCACATTACTCTCAAACGACAAACTTTTAGAAAAAAACCGATTTCACCAAAAATTTTAAAATTTAATCCTCTTTAATTTGGTATAAATCTTTTTAAGTTTTTCGAAACTTTTTTTTGACATATTAATTGGATCATGATTTTCTTGATGTTTTTGCTATTTTCGACCCTATTTTTTACCCTAACAATTGCCGAATCTGTGGAAAACTAGAAGGGGGGAGTTGAATAGTTTTACGTCTTTTTAATTTACAAAAACCTTGTTTATCAAAACACCAATTCAAACTTTATGTTTCACCAATAGACTTGCACCATTATATGCAACTATATCAACAAGTATATAATATGAAAAATGTGAAAGTAAGTAAATAAGTAAAAGGGTAGAGTTGGAAAAATGGCACCGTGAGACAAAGGATTTATAGTGGTTCGGCTACGAATCTCCTCTTCGTCCTACTCCACTCCCCGAGCACCTAACTCGGGAGTTTTCTTCACTATGTCAACAAGCTCCCTTATGGCGGAGAAAACCTTACACAACTTTTGCTTACACCGGCTTAACGACACAAAGCTAAATGTCGGGTCCTAATAGTAGCTAGAACCAATCTCACAACACACCACGACTTCTTCACAACTTGAGCACACCACAACTTCGTCACTACTTCTTCACAACACAACTTCTTCACTACTTCACTACTTCACTACTTCACTACTTCGCTACTTAATCTTCACCACTACCCTACTTCTATTCACAACTAACACTCCTAAAACTACTTATAATGTTCACAACACAACTACACAAGAGTTATACACAATATACACAATCAATATACAATACTTCTTAAACTTGAAGTTGAAGGAGTATTCTTCTCTTGCACTTTGGATGATGGTGGATGATGAGGGATTGAATCACTTGAAACAAGGATTAGTAATCTAATGATCAAAGGGTTTTGGAAGATGTTTAGAGAGATTTATATCTGAAAATTTTCGTGCAAGAGGTAAGGAAAAATACCAGAATTAAGATGGTATTTATAGGAGAAAAATTCTGACTTTTTCTGACACAGGAGCGTGGCCGGCCCCCTTAAAATTAAGGGGGCCGCCCCTTATAATTAAGGGGGCCGCCCAGCTGTAACGGCCAGAATTTTTTGTCTTTAGTGGGGAAAATTTATTTGGTGAAAAACTAACTGATTTTGGTTAAAAATTTGAATTCATATATTTAGTATGATTAAAACATTTTTTTTTATTACCAAAATTGTTTTTCAAAAATATATAATATGTTTATATAATTAAATAAACTTTGTAGTAATTAATTAAATACCCCTTTGATCATGAGATGTATTAA
>LBNU01001529.1:27790-51513 GCA_014162995.1 Artemisia annua
AAGCATATAGAATATATGAATATAATCAAGCATGCATTTAAAGCAAATTATCAAATAAGCAACAAAGGTACACTAAGACAACTAATCTTAGAGTAAAGGCACCTAATAGTGTCTAACTAGTGATGGAACAAATATGACTATGAAGTTCTTGAATTTGTTCTAGTGTGTGCCTAAATGAAACAAATGTGGAGTAAAGATTGCTTCTTAAAACCAAATGATCTTGAGAAACAATCATTAGTCTCTTTGAATTAAATTTGCTTACTTCCAAATGTTATATATAAGTATACATTAGATTATATACTCATAAACAACGAGAGTAAGACTATTATGCATGATTTTAGAAAAACGTTTTTATTTTTATTCAACAATTAGCTTTCCTAATCGTGAGAATGTTTTGGAAAGGAATTGATGTTTTATTGAAAGTATAATTATGCAAACAAAATATCTCAATTCTTGATTTTGTGCAAAACAGAATCCTAGACTCAGATTTTGGAGGAAAATAATGAAGACACAGGAACTTTCAGCATCAGATGGCCGGCCCCCTTAAATAGAGGCCGGTCCCCTTAATTTTAAGGGGGCCGCCCTTATACATTTAAGGGGTCCGCCCATCTGACACTTGAAAGTGTCCAGAATTTTGAAATTTCAGAAAGTTTTGGTTTTTTAAGAAAGTTCAATCAATTTGTTCCATCATTCCTAATCCTAAACGCAAGTGGTTAAATGAGTCACGCTTAAGGGGCTTAGTGAATATGTCAGCAATGTTATCTTCCGAGGCTACCTTTTCTATAGTGATGTTTCCCTTTTGTACGTTATCCCTAAGAAAGTAATGGCGTATTTCTATGTGTTTAGTCCTAGAGTGTTGAACGGGATTCTTACTTAAATCTATAGCTCCTTTATTATCGCACATAATGGGGATATTTTCTAACCTAATGCCATAGTCTACGAGAGCTTGTTTCATCCATAGCGCTTGTTGACATGCCTTTCCAGCGCTTACGTATTCGGCCTCGGTGGTAGAAATAGCAAGAGCGGTTTGCTTCTTCGAAAAACAAGATGTTANCGCAAGTGGTTAAATTATTCACGCTTAAGGGGCTTAGTGAATATGTCGGCAATGTTATCTTCCGAGGATACCTTTTCTATAGTGATGTTTCCTTTTTGTACGTTATCCCGAAGAAAGTGATGGCGTATTTCTATGTGTTTAGTCCTAGAGTGTTGAACGGGATTCTTACTTAAGTCTATAGCTCCTTTATTATCGCACATAATGGGGATATTTTCTAACCTAATGCCATAGTCTATGAGAGCTTGTTTCATCCATAGTGCTTGTTGACATGCCTTTCCAGCGCTTACATATTCGGCTTCGGTGGTAGAAATAGCAAGAGCGGTTTGCTTCTTCGAAAAACAAGATGTTAAACAACATCCCATAAACGTGCAAATACCGCTAGTGCTCTTTCTATCTACGTAGTCTCCCGCATGATCCGAATCCGCATAGACAATGGTTTCTATTCTGGATCCCTTAGGATACCATAATCCTAAGTGTATAGTGCCTTTAATGTATCGGAAGATACGCTTAACCGCGTCTAGGTGAGAGGTTTTGGGATCCTCTTGAAAGCGAGCACAAAGGCAAACACTATACATGATATCGGGTCTACTTGCCGTTAAGTATAGTAGACTTCCTATCATTCCTCTATACTTAGTATCATCTACGGACTCACCCTCTTCATCTCTTGTGAGTTTAATTTCCGTAGACATAGGTGTCTTAAGTGGTTTAGAGTCTTCTAGGCCAAATTTATTAAGCATTTCCTTAATGTACTTAGATTGGTTAAAGAATATTCCGTCTTCTAGTTGTTTTATTTGTAATCCTAAGAAGAAGTTTAGTTCTCCCATCATACTCATCTCAAACTCATCATGCATGATTTTGGCAAATTCATCACACATTTCTTGACAAGTTGAGCCAAATATAATGTCATCGACATATATTTGAACAATGATAATATGAGGGTCACTTCTTTTAGTGAAGAGAGTGTTATCTACCATTCCCATGGAATAATTATGTTTAACCAAGAATGCCTTTAGTCTATCATACCAAGGTTTTGGAGCTTGCTTAAGACCATAAAAAGCTTTCTTTAGTTTATAAACATAATCAGGTTTTGCGAAGTCAATGAATCCTGGAGGTTGTGCCACATATACCTCCTCATTGATAAAACCGTTAAGGAATGCACTCTTCACATCCATTTGGTATAACCTAAAGTCTAGGGCGCAGGCATAAGCTAAAAGGATTCTAATGGATTCTAATCTAGCTACGGGGGCATAGGTTTCGTCATAATCAATTCCTTCTTGTTGATTATAACCTTGGGCGACTAACCTAGCTTTGTTCCTAGTAACTATTCCATTCTCATCTAGTTTATTCCTAAATACCCACTTAGTTCCTATTATAGTCACATTCCTAGGATTCGGTACTAATTCCCAAACATCATTTGTTTTGAATTGATTTAATTCTTCTTGCATAGCCATAATCCAACTTTCATCCTTTAAGGCTTCATTTATATTCTTAGGCTCTATTGTTGACACAAAACAAAAGAAGTTATTTTTGTCTTGTGCTTGTGATCTAAGTGTTCGTTGGTTTAGGTGACCTATGATGTTGTCTAATGGGTGTGACCTAGATTCCTTAATATTTACAACTTCGTTTTCTTCTAAATTTTCTTCCTCAATATCATTTCCTATGGGCTTTGTCTTACTAACCTCAATAGCATCTTCCTCTATAACATCATCATCTTCTAAAGGTAATGTCCTAGGTGGTGGAGGAGTTTCGTCGAAGGTTACGTTTAATGATTCTTCTACTTTCATAGTATCTTTATTTAAGACTATATATGCTTTACTATTTTGTGAGTATCCTAGAAAAATTCCTTCATTTGACTTAGGGTCGAACTTAGTGAGATAATCCTTAGTGTTGAGAATGAAGCATTTACTTCCGAATACCTTAAAGTAGCCTATGTTTGGTTTTCTACCTCTTAGTAACTCATAAGGAGTTTTTCCTAGTATTCTTCTAATGGACACCCTATTAAGTATATATGTTGAAGTATCTACGGCATGGCACCAAAATTTTTGTGGGATAGATTGCTCATTTAACATAGTTCTACTCATTTCTTGTAAGGTCCTATTTTTCCTTTCTACTACTCCATTTGATTGAGGTGTTCGTGGGGCGGAAAAGTTGTGAGATATTCCATTTAAGTCACAATATTTTCCGAATTGTACTTCGTTATCAAATTCCCTACCATGGTCCGTCCTAATTGAAACTATAGTGCAACCTAGCTTATTTTGTATCATTTTACTAAAGGTCTCAAATTTTTCAAAGGCTTCGGTCTTATCGCTTAGAAATCTAGTCCACGTGTATCGTGAATAGTCATCTACTATAACTAACGTGTAGCGATTGCCACCGTAGCTCCGCACCGCGGATGGACCGAAGAGGTCCATATGAAGTAGTTCTAAGCATCTAGTGGTGGATACTATATTCTTAGCTTTATGACTAGCGTGTGCTTGTTTTCCTATTTTACATGCATCGCAAAAGTGTTGATTATACTTAAGGCTAGGCAAGTTTCTAACTAGTTCCTTAGATACCAATGATTGGATTTGTTGCATGTTTGCATGACCTAATCTCCTATGCCACAAAGTGGAGTTTTCATCTAGGGTCGCTAGGCATATTCTATCTTCCAATTTATCTCCTAGTTTCATGACATATACACCGCCTTTCCTAATTCCTCTACCTATGACTTTATCATCCTTAATAATTACACTATTTTTATCGGTAAAGGTAACCCTACACTTATTGTCACATATTTGTCCTACACTAAGCAAGTTGTATGTTAAATTATCTACATGCTCAACATTTTCAATAGTTAGGGAGTCTTAAGAGATCGTACATTTGCCTATGATTTTTCCATGACGATCACTACCAAAAATAACATTACCTCCATTGTAGGCTTTGTACGTAGAGAATAGCTTGCGATTCCCCGTCATGTGTCTTGAGCACCCGCTATCCTTTACCCATTCGTCGGGATCCAAATTTATTCCTAGACAAATTTCATTAGATGCTTGAGCGACTAAGCATTCCCCTTTGTTCTTCTTGTCTTCATCGTCAACTCTTTTTCTTCGTGTTGTTTTCCTTTTATCTTGTGTTCTTTGTCGCCTTTTAATGAGTCTTTTAAATTCTTTGACGGCCTTTGCATATTCTTCATCTTCACTTACGGAACTAGAATCATCATCTTCATCGTCACTTAGTTCTTCTTGGTTGACATCTCTTCATAGTCTTCTTGTTCATCCTTGCTCATGTTGTTTTCGGCGTCATTATCTACATATAAAACATTTGAACTCGTAGCACTTGTACTTACTTCAACTAAATATTTGTCTACTATACTTTCTTTTGCTACTAAGTCACTTGAAAGTTTTTCTTTGGCTTGACATTCTTCTTGGTGATATTTTGAAAGACTTTTCCACATGTCATTTGCCGTTTGACAAAAAAATATTCTTTCATATTCAACATTTGAAATAGCTTTGTATATAATAAATTTAGCCAAGTTATTTTGTTTTTCAAAAGTAGTATTTATCGATTTAATATCACCAATTGAAATGACATGCCAAAGATCATAGTCTATTGATTTTACATAACTTTCGAATTGATTTTTCCATGTAAGAAAATTTAAATTTTCAAGAAATGGTGGTCTAAAAACAATTTTCCCTTCTAAATATTTTTCCATTTCCATAGATCGATTTCAAGTTTTAAAATACAATATATTTTAAAAATCTTGTTTGACGTGGCTCTTGATACCAATTGTGGAAAACTAGAAGGGGGGGTTGAATAGTTTTACGTCTTTTTAATTTATAAAAACCTTGTTTATCAAAATACCAATTCGAACTTTATGTTTCACCAATAGATTTGAACAATTATAAGTAACGATATCAACAAGTATATGATATGACAAATGTGAAAGTAAGTAAATAAGTAAAGAGATAGAGTTGGAAAAATGGCACCGTGAGACAAAGGATTTATAGTGGTTCGGCTACAAATCTCCTCTTCGTCCTACTCCAATCCCCGAGCACCTAACTCGGGAGTTTTCTTCACTATGTCAACAAGCTCCCTTATGGCGGAGAAAACCTTACACAACTTTTGCTTACACCGGCTTAACGACACAAAGCTAAATGTCGGGTCCTAATAGTAGCTAGAACCAATCTCACAACACACCACGACTTCTTCACAACTTGAGCACACCACAACTTCGTCACTACTTCTTCACAACACAACTTCTTCACTACTTCACTACTTCACTACTTAATCTTCACCACTACCCTACTTCTATTCACAACTAACACTCCTAGAACTACTTATAATGTTCACAACACAACTACACAAGAGCTATACACAATATACACAATCAATATACAATACTTCTTAAACTTGAGGTTGAAGGAGTATTCTTCTCTTGCACTTTGGATGATGGTGGATGATGAGGGATTGAATCACTTGAAACAAGGATTAGTAATCTAATGATCAAAGGGTTTTGGAAGATGTTTAGAGAGATTTAGATCTGAAAATTTTCGTGCAAGAGGTGAGGAAAAATACCAGAATTAAGGTGGTATTTATAGGAGAAAAATTCTGACTTTTTCTGACACAGGAGCGTGGCCGGTCCCCTTAATTGTGGCCGGCCCCCTTAAAATTAAGGGGGCCGCCCCTTATAATTAAGGGGGCCGCCCAGCTGTAACGGCCAAAAATTTTTGTCTTTAGTGGGGAAAGTTTATTTGGTGAAAAACTAACTAATTTTGGTTAAAAATTTGAATTCATATATTTAGTATGATTAAAACATTTTTCTTTATTACCAAATTGTTTTTCAAAAATATATAATATGTTTATATAATTAAATAAACTTTGTATTAATTAATTAAATACCCCTTTGATCATGAGATGTATTAAGCACTTATTTATTCATACCTTAAGTGATTAAGTTGGATATAATGATATAAACTAGCTTAATACTTGTTTACGTAGTAATCTTACGCTTAATGATTTTACATTTTGTGATCGTCAAAACGTAGAGATATCGAAAAATATAAATAACGTTTTTACGCATTATTTATGTCAACACAAATCACACAATCACTGATGTGGGGGACCTTGGCGGTAGTCGTAGCCATGCGGGAGATGTCCATAGTACCCGTAGGGTGGGTAGTCCTGCTCACGTCCAGGGAAAGGGTCAATCTGCAGCTGTGGGTCCAACTGATCACGCGTAGATAAATGCTGCATCTGTCGAACAGTGTGATCATACATCCAGTTGAACCTGTCGTCAACCCTGGTTCTCCAAGTATCAACCTGACCCATCCATGCCCCCTGGTGAGCCTGCCAATCTCCCTGACTCATGCGCCGGTAGTAGTCTGCGGTCCCGGCCTCATATCCCTCATGCTGCTGATGTGGTGCATCCTCCTCATCATCATCATCGTCATCGTCACCACCAGCCGCAGCATGTCTAGGCGCCCACCAAGCATATTGTCCGCCTACTAGCTCCATTACAACGTTCATCTGCTTCAGGGATCTGACCCTGACCACCCTACAGACACCCGCTGAGCTCAGATAGTCCCTAATTTCCGGTGTCAAGACCCTGTATGACCTAGCTAGCTTGGTGATAAACATCCCTCCATAGACCAAGTCATTGCTCCTTTCCCCGACCGCACCTTGAAGATAACTAGCTACCCAAAATGGGATGTTGCAGAAAGCCTCCTCGAAGTAAATCGTGTACAAGAAGAAGAGGTCCAAAAGGGTGATCCTATGTTGGGAACTATGCCTCCCTGACAAGGTGAATGAAATGCACCCATGAGCTAGTCTAACCCTTGGGTCCCTAATAGCAGAGGCCGTAGTAACTCCAGACGCATACACTCCATCTCCAATAGTAGGCCAAAACTGTATGCTCCTCATGTCATCCCTGATGGTCACCCCCTGACTCAACCTAGCCATGAATGCCCCTTCATTGGCCTCGTGTTGGCCATAAAGTCCCAATCTCCAACCTAACTCAAGAATAGAACAAGAACGGTCCTCCCCTCCTAGCCTAAAGTAAAATGACATGGCCCCTACATCATTCCTAGCTGTCCCAATATCCAAGTGATAAGTAGCCAAGAATTCACGCACTAGCTCATCGTACACCTGCTCTTGCAGCCTAAACAAACTCACCCATTGCGGACCTGTGAAGCCATCGGTCCGTATGCTGTTAACAAAAGCTTCCTCAAGACCACTATTAGCCAAGAAATTCCAATCAATGATGGCGCCATGGTCGATGTCATGGTTGCGTAGCTCGTGGTACTTGGCGGTGGCCTCATTACCCTAAAAAACACTCCAACTTCTCACCCTATCCGCCAAACTTTCTTGGGGGGCCCTAGATGACCCAGCCCTGTGGCTCCTAGTTCGCTTACTCATGTCCTGAAACAAAGCAAGAAGAGCGAAGGGGGTTAGGAACAAGATTGAAAGCAAGATGGGGCATCAGACGGTCCTGACGCCGTCACGCCTAACGGGCTGACGCCGTCAGAACCTGCAGATTTGAATCCGAGATTACGAGGGAAAGTTTAAGTATGAAACTTGTAGATCCTTAACCTAAATACCCTTTGTGACAGGAAAATGGCCAATAAGCCAAAGGGTAATGTTCGAATCCGCAATCCCCTAACGTAATACTAAACCCATTCGAAGTTTTAACTAATTCGTGCCTCAATCATTGCTAACATTACATTAACTACAAGGCATTGTTAAGTTTTCAACCTCAAATTAATCCTAGGGTTTCGGATTTTTGGGGATATCCAAAATTGATGGATCGAATAGATAATTAGAGTAGGAAAGATAGATAAAAGTTACTTACCACGTGGAGTTTGACAGGGGAATGGCACGAATTGACCCTTGGAGATTTGGTGGTGAATGGTGGGGTGGATGGTATTTGTGGGGTTTGTGACGAAAGTGATGGATTTGGAGTTATAAAAGCTGCATAGGCGAGCTAACGCCGTCAGGCGCAAGGGCTGACGCCGTCAGGTACCCGCATCTAGGCAACTTTTAGAAATATCAATTTAGCCCCTTGTTCTTTTTTAAAAGTTGTTTTGTGGCATTGTTAATTGACCACAGAAATGCTTCTTAGTTAGCAAATCCCTCCCGGGTTAAACGTTTTATTACAATCGTTGGGTGTAATCTTAACTTCCCCAGGGTCGGTCGTTGTCCTATTTAATTCCCAATCTCCATTGCGGCAAGTATTTATCGAGTGAGGGGAACTTTCCCAGTGAATTTTTGAAACGAGGGTACGCTTGAATTGGGTGTCTTCTACTCCGGGCTTAAAACCGAATGACCGTTTTCTAACTTTGTGAAAGCTAGGGAGCGTAACTACAATGCTTCCTACAAAGATGCTATGGACTTGAGAGTTCTTTTCTTCGCGAGGGGGTCCAAAAGGACAGGAGGAGTGTAAGGGTGAAGGCTCGAGAAGAGGGGTTTCACCACTCACCTCGTNCATTGCGGCAAGTATTTATCGAGTGAGGGGAACTTTCCCAGTGAATTTTTGAAACGAGGGTACGCTTGAATTGGGTGTCTTCTACTCCGGGCTTAAAACCGAATGACCGTTTTCTAACTTTGTGAAAGCTAGGGAGCGTAACTACAATGCTTCCTACAAAGATGCTATGGACTTGAGAGTTCTTTTCTTCGCGAGGGGGTCCAAAAGGACAGGAGGAGTGTAAGGGTGAAGGCTCGAGAAGAGGGGTTTCACCACTCACCTCGTTATACGGTTCATTAGGGACTGGAAGTTCAAAGATCTTTTCGATCTTCTTGTGTGAGGCTTCCTCCCTAATTTTCTCCTTTATTTTCGAGATAAATTTTTTTGCCAGTTCCATGAAAACGTTTTGGGTGTTTTTTTAGTGAGTCTCTAATTGTTGGATTTGTCTCTCTTGATTGCTCATGAAAGTTAGCATTATCCCTTCGAACTCATCTTGTCGTGAGGAGTGAGGGAACGTATGTCCACTAATCGTGTTTACATCCTCATTGGTATTTCCCTCAACCAAAGGCGCCTCGACCTTCATAAGTTTCTCAATCTGCCTTTTTATGTTATCAAACAACTGATCTTGGATTGCACTCATGCAATTTAAAACCCCTTCCTCCGAGAACGTTGAATCCATCCATTCTTCCTCTTCGTACTGTGCTAAGTCCTCAATGACTTCCCAGCATTTATCGACGCTGAGCCTACTCAGTCTTCCATTGGCAGCGTAATCTATGGCTCTTTTAGTATGATGAATTACGCCGTCATAAAATCGTTGGATCTGTAACCAAGGATCCATGCCATGGTGAAGGACTTTTTGGAGTACGTCCTTGAATCGAGTCCATGCCTCCTAGAGGGTTTCGCCTTGACGTTTTTGGAACATCAAGATATCATTCCTTAGCTTGGTAGTTCTTCCCGGTGGGAAAAATTGAGCTAAGAAGCGAGTTGTGAGATCATCCCAAGAGGTGATGGATCCTACAGGTAGACGCTCTAGCCACTCACTAGCATGGTCTCGCAGAGAGAATTGGAAGAGACGCAATTGGGTCATCTCTCGAGTGGCAACATCAAGGTCTATGGAATCTATGATTTTGAGGAAATCCTTGAGATGTTGATTTGGATCTTCGGAACGAAGTCCATTGAATGCGCTCCGCTTTGCACCAACCGGATGATGTCGGATCACAAGGGAGTGACATTGGCTCTTTGGGTGAGCTCAATGGTGTTTCGATAGCCATGGTGGCTAGGACGGGAATACTCTCCTAAGGTACGGGCTCTAGGAGGTTGGTTTGGTTGTGGTGGTTGTTGTGGTGGTGGGTTGTTGGGATCAAGGATATTACCACCTTCCATGATGTCGGATGGTAATGGTTACGAACAAAAACACGAAGAAAATAGATAGACTAAAGAGATCCTAGAAAAATAAAATAAAAATCTCACTAGAAAGGAATCTAGTGAGTAGACCTAATAAAATAAAAATTCAACCTAAACAATAACTATTCCCCGGCAGCGGCGCCAAAAACTTGATACGCGGGATTGCGACCACGCAACAAGTTTTACCTCTCAAGGGATCTTGAGAAGCTTGCAATCCCACCAGGCAGTGTACCTAACCAATGTAGTATAGTGTAGTGGTAAGTACGGGGGATTGATCGTTCTCTCACAGGGAATAGTGTTCGTTAGGTATGAAAAACTACTCTAATAGGTCTAAGGGTGAGGGATGATTATTTTTGTATTTTTATATTTTATGAAAGCAAGTAAAATCTCGGGTTTGAAGGATTGGGCGGAATTAGTTGCTAGTCAACTAACCCAAAAACTACTATTGCAAATAAAATAAAAATAACAAGAAAATAAAAGGTTGTAAAACTTATATGGAGACAAGTGTGTTTACTTAGATTTCCTTACTCCCTAACTATCATTTACCGGTTAATTAGTGTGTATTAATTGCGTGGATGACGGGTGTATTCCTTAATACCATTCGTGGGGTGGCGTACGTACTTCCCCAACTCTATAAGCTACTTCAATCCTATGTCGAGCCTGCTATAAGCTCCTAACATGGGATCATTAGAATTCGCTCATGCATTAAATACAACCATAAAAACCTAGTACGCATTGGTTCATGTTTCTTAAGACGTTCAAGCACGTTACCATATAGGAGGTTGGCCAGTTTTCTTAAGCCTAACATCGATAAACAATCATCCAATACAAGTAATAACACACCAACAACCAATAATCAATAGTTAGGTTTCATTAGATCTAAGCAAACACAAGATAAATCTAGCCTAGAATGTTAATAAGACAAACATAAGATATAATTAACCAACACATAGACATATTGATTAATTTGAATGGAGACTTATCTGCAATTGAACATGGAAGAATCAAGAGTGAAAAACCCTTGAAAAAGCTGTCAAAATCGTCTAGGGTTTTGTTCCCCAAAAGTTGCACACTAATGAATGAAAAATAGAAAAATATATATAGAAAATACACTCTGACGGCGTCAGCTTATACGCTCTGACGCCGTCAGCTCGCCGCCATTAGGGTTCTCGGATGGCCTAGATCTACTTCTGACGCCGTCACTTGTAAAATTGCTCTGGGCCGTCACTCTTTAACTTAACACCTGAAGGCCTAGGATTATTAACACCTGACGCCGTCAGGTGTAAACATCACATTTTCTTCTTAGGGCATCACGTATAGTCAGAATCCACTCCTTTGTCTTGGTTGGCTGACGGCGTCACCTTGTGACTCTGACGCCGTCAGGAAGGATTTCCAGCATTCTTTTGAGACTTTGTCTTTTTCTTCACTTTATGCTCCAAAAACGTCCAAAATGATGTGTTTTCCAGAATTCTTCTCAAAAGTACCTAAAATGACAAAAGGAACGATTTAAGGTAATATTTGATCATATTAACACGAATTAGGGCTTAAATGACCCCCTAAAACGGGTACTCTTTTCTCCTCATCAATATTCATTCACTTTACCAACTTTTCATACACCTTTCTTATACACACATACAGACACTTCCCTATACATATATACACTCTTTTCTACATACTCACATACACATCACATCTTATACAACCCATATCTTACACTCCCAATACCTTTACATTCAAAATACACACACTACTAACAACCATTTCACCTTCTACACACACAAGGCTCCCCATCACATCCATACTTACATATTCCCTTACACACATCTCTTCACTCTTACACAATCCAACACATACACATCTCACCTCCTCTCTAATTCAACACATGGCAATTGATCCTAGCCATTCATTTCAAACAAAACCATCTCAACCATCCATCTCACCCTTCCCTCCAAGGAAGGAATATTCCTTTGGATATTCTCCTCTTAACCCAACCATGGTTCTCCTAATCCAACTATGGTTAGTTCTCTACACTTAACCTTGGTTAACTCTTAACCACACCAAGGATGGAATATTCCCTTGGATATACCCTTTAACCTAACCATGGTTTATTCACTACACACTCTTCTAACCTAACCATGGTTACTTCTTAACCCAACCTCTCTCACTCTTCCCTAGTGAGGAATATTCTATGGCATATTCTTTCTCTCTTTTCTATGCCATGTGAGGAATACCCATTCTACCCCTCTACTCAATTATCTCTTCTTTCTTTCTATCTTTGATAATTGATTTTCTAATAAACACTTCACAAAAATTTTTTCTAATTGGCTATTTGAGTTGGTAAACCTTAGATTGATTAATGTTAAGGTTTTGTGTGAAGTACAATTGGGGGTTTAGCAAGGATATGTATTTATAAGATCCAACACCCAACACTTGAGAAAAATACAACAGAGTGCCTGGCGCGCTACCCACGCGTTGACGCGTGGGTGACGCGCCGTCCTCGGTAAATTTTTCCCAAGTTTGGGTCTTGGCCTATAAATACCCCCTTGCCTCTTGTATTCCTCACCCCTTGCCATTATTCTTTCTCTCTACATTCTTTCTCTCTAATCTCTCTATTCTCTCTTGTGTTCTTAGTTAAACACACTAACATATTTGAAAGAACACATCTCCTTGCAAGGGAATAATCTCAAGAACTTAATCCACTCTTGTGATTCTGTCGAGGGTCTTCTTATCTTTACCCTTTCTACTACAATCGAGTCTCTAGGTTAGGTTAGGGCTTGGTTGAACAAAATTATATTCATTCATTCAATTATTTGTAAGGGAAGTCTTGTGTCTTGGTGACCAAGCCTAGATCATTGGGGATCTAGTTGGGGTTTGACACTTCCGGTGGGAAGTCTTGGTAGTGGTCTTGGTGACCCTTAGGTGAAGTCGAATCGCGAGATTCTTTTAGGTGGTTTCCGAGGGCAGAATACCGTGGGAGTAACTCCTTCTTTGTGAGCATCGATATTGGTGAATATTGGTGGAGTGAATTGTAATGGTTTGTAGTCCACCGAAAGGATTATACTAGTGGAATAGTATCGTGTCGTGGATTCGCAACTGGACGTACGGATGATATAAACCCCCCATTCCGAACCAGTATATATCGTGGTGTCTCTTTACTCGCTTTATATACTTTGGATTTTGTTAGTGGTTGTTATTGTCTAGACCACTTGATTCTTCTTGGCTTAAAGTTTTTAAACATTCAAAAAGCCTAAGAAACCGTATTCACCCCCCCCCCCCCTCTACGGTTCTACATCATGTTTGTGAAGGAAAGTTAGATCCGAGAGCCAAGAAAGGCATTTTCATGGGATACGGTGATGGGATTAAAGGCTATCAAATTCGGTCACCATATGAAAGAAGATCATTCTTAGTCGAGATGTGACATTTGATGAGGATTACTTGTTTCGCGTGAAACAAGATCCGGTTAAGTCGAAGCTTCAAGAGGGTGTTTCTGAAAAGGTGGAGTATGTTCATAAACAGGTGGAGCTTCCTGAAGATATGGACCACAATGCTACTTCACCAGTAGTTGATATAGATGATCAACCAAATTCGCCACATTTGGAACATTAGCAATATAGGTCTATAGCCCATGATAGACCTCATAGAAATGCAAAAGCTCCTGGTCGATTTGGTATTGAAGATTATGTCGCATATGCATTACAAGTAGCTAAAGAAGTGGAGTCTCTCGAACCGGCTACTTATCAAGAGGCTATTACTTTTAAAGAATCTGATATGTGGACTACGGCTATGAGTGAAGAGCTAGAATCTCTTCATAAGAACAATACATGGGAATTGGTGTAACTACCTGAAAGAAGAAAAGTTGTTGGTTGTAAGTGGGTTTTCAAAATGAAAACAGGTTTATCAGGCTCGGACATCATTAGGTTCAAGGCACGTTTGGTCACGAAGGGATATAGCCAAAGGGAGGGAATTGATTAAAATGAGATTTTCTCCCCAGTGGTATGCCATACATCTATTCGAGTGTTACTATCCTTAGTAGCACATCACGACTTGGAGTTAGAACAAATAGATGTAAAGACCGCATTTCTTCACGGTGATCTTGAAGAAGAAATTTATATGAGCCAACCTAAAGGTTTCGTTGTTCAAGGAAAAGAAGACTACATTTGTAAGCTCCGAAAATCTCTCTATGATCTGAAACAATCGCCGAGACAATGGTACAAGAGATTTGACAGCTTCATGATAAAGCATGGTTGATAAGACGAAAAGTGTTACGGTTATAAGGGGTCATTTAAGCCCTAAATTGTATTTATTTGATCAAATATTGCCCTAAATCGTTCCTTTTGTCATTTTAGGTACTTTTGAGAAGAATTCTGGAAAACATGCATATTTGGACGTTTTTGGAGCATAAAAGTGAAGAAAATGACAAAGTCTCAAAAGAAGAAGAATTTACACCTGACGGCGTCAGAGTCACAAGGTGACGCCGTCAGCAAACGATGACAAAAGAGTGAAACTATTTTACAAATTACGGGCCAGAAAGATTTTGGACATTTACACTTGACGGCGTCAGGTGTTACAAAGTGTAGGCCGTCAGGTGTTAAGTTAACAAGAGACGTGCCAGAAGACTTTTAAAGGTGACGGCGTCAGGATTCAACCTGACGGCGTCAGATGATATAGAGTGACGACGTCAGAAAGGAGGCTTGCACGAGAAGAAACCAAAGTGGAATCATCACAAGTTGAACAAGACAATCACAACTTGCACGCGGAGTAGCTGTTACTGTTTTGGCCATAAAATCTTCATACGAACTCGGATTTGGGTGATTCAAAAGCCCACGCGAAGAGGACGAAAAAATCTTCGATATGGTGAAAACGACGAGCTGATGCCATCAGGTGTTAGAGCTAACGCCGTCACCCTTTGCCGACAGAAAATCAGCCTATAAATATAACATTATAACTTCACTTTTTGTAAGCCCCAAACCCTAAGTCCGATTCTAGGGTTAGGGTAGGTGTTTTTCCAGCAACTTAGAGGTTCCGAATCACCCCATAAACATCTTTTAATGGTTTGGTTATTGATTCAACCTTATGTTATGTCTTCAATTATCATTGTTGTTGATTGCTCTTCATTAATTATGCTTTGCTAAATCACCTTGTGTCTACTTATGATTGTGTGAAACTTGTATATAATCAATTAGATCTTATTGATTTCTTGTTGATGTTTGTGTCTATCTCCATCAATGAGGGACTTGTTGATGTGTGTGTCTATCTCCATCAATTAAGGCGTGACAACTTCAATAGATCTAGTTGGTTTAGTTTATAATTCTTGTTTCCTATTGATTCTTGTTTTGATTGATTGTTCCATCAATGTTAGGCTCAAGAAAACTGGCCAACCTCCTTTATGATAACGTGCTTGAATGTCTTGGGAAACATGTAGCCAAGGCATACTAGGCTATTAAGGTAGTATTTAACGCATGAGCCACTGTTTACAATCCCTATGGTTATGTAGTGCATGGCGTAGGAGGAGATAAGAGCTCATAGAATTGGAGAGATATGTATGCCAATCCATGAGTTACTAGGAATACACCCTTCAATTAAAACGAGGTTTACAGTCAATAGGTGGAATTGGATAGCTAGCAAGGAGTAATACATCATAGGTAGACATGCTTCACTTCCCTTGTAGAACCCTAGTTTACTTTCCTACACAATAGTTTAAGTAGTAGCTTTTGGGTTAGTTGATTAGCAACTAATTCTGCCCCTTCTTCCAAAACCCGAGATTTTACCTGCTTTCCATAAAACAATAAAAATACAAAAATATTCAGCCCTCATCTCTAGACCTAGTAGATAAATTTCACTCCTAACGAACACTATTCTTTGAGTTGAACGATCAATCCCCCGTACTTACCACTTCACTATACTACATCGGTCAGGTACACTGCCTGGTAGGGTTGTAAGCCTCTTGAGATCCCTCGAGAGGTAAAACCTGATGTAAGGTTGCAAAACCACGCATCAATGGTTTTAGTAGAAGTGCTTATGATTGTTGTATCTATCATAAAAAGGCCGCGTCTGGATCACTTATCTACTTGCTCTTGTACGTTGATGATATGCTCGTAGCGGCTAAAGTCATAGTGGAGCAGCTAGAAAGATTTTGGGTACGAAAATAATTCGTGATCGAAAACATGGTAAGCTTTTCTTATCACAGAAAAGTTATATCGAGAAAATTATTTCCCGTTTTGGCATGAGTTAGGCAAAATCAGTAGATACTCCTTCCTCACCAAATTTTTGTTTATCAACTGCTTGTGCACCTCAAAGTGAGGCGGAGATAGAGTATATGTCCCGAATACCTTATGTTAGTGTTGTTGGAAGTTTGATGTATGTGATGGTTAGCACAAGGGCGGATATAGCTCACGCGATGAGTGTTGTGTCACGATATATGACTTATCCTGGAAAAGAGCATTGAAATGCGGAGGTTCTCATTTTTCCTTATTTGTAAGGGACATCCGATGTTGGCCTCATTTATGGTGGTGAACATGAATATTTGGTTGCCGGCTACCCAGATTCGGATTATGTTGCGGATCTTGATGCTAGAAGATCCTTGACAGGTTATGTTTTCAGTATTGGAAATCGGGTTGTAAGTTGGAGAGCTACATTACAACCATCAGTTGCTTTATCTAGTACCGAAGCCGAGTACATGGCTTTAACTGAAGTAGCTAAGGAAGGAATTTGGTTGAAACATTCGATTGAAGATCTTGGTTTCCCTCAAGATCAAGCAACTCTGTTTTGCGATAGCATGAGTGCTATTTGTTTGGCTAAAGACCAAGTGTACTGATGTAGGATTTCTAACCTGGTTTTAATATTTATAAAGTCTCGTTTTACCATAGGTCTACCTTATGCACTAACGGACAGAGAATTCGGTCATGTGTAGGCTAGTTAATGGTAATACCGAGGTCGTCCCAAGAGCTATGTGGTACGGATTATATCTAATTCTGGTTTCACTGATTTTAAACTGATTTGAGAGTTGTAATGATTAATTAAACTAAATAAACAGAAAATAAATAAAAGCAGAAAATAATTATAAGGTTGTGAGCAGTAAGAGAGAAATGTACTAGTGATGCGTGGTTTTGCAACCTTGCAAAAGGTTTTACTTCTTAAGGGATCTTGAGAAGCTTGCAATCCCCACCAGGGAGTATACCTGACCGATGTAGTATAGTGAGTAACAAGTACCGAGGGATTGATCGTTCTCTAGGGGAATAGTGTCGTTAGGATTGAATGCTAAGTCACTAGGTCTAAAGGTGAGGGATGATTCTTTTTGTATTTTTATATTTTTTTATGAAAGCAAGTAAAAATCTCAGGTATTGGAAGAGTGGGCGGAATTAGTTGCTAGTCAAGTAACCCAAAATTACTGCTAGTGCAAATAAAATTAAATAACAAGAAAAGTAAAAGTGGTGAACTTCTTATAATGAGAAAATGTGTTTACTTAGATTTCACTACTCCCTAGCTATCTCTTATTGATTAATTGATTTGTTATAATTGTTTGGATGAAGGGTTTCTTTCCTTAATACTAGTCGTGGGGGCGTGTACGTCCTTCCCCAACTCTATAAGCTTTTATCTCTTCCTATGACGACACGTTTTGTATCCTATCATGGCCTCCTTAATAGTCACTTATGCATTAAAAACAACCAATAACATCGGTGTACACACCCGAATACGTTTCTCAAGACGTTCAAGCCTATTACCATATAGGAGGTCGACCAGTTTTCTTGAGCCTAACGTGAAATCAATCACCCACAACAATCAAACAACCCAACAATCAATAATTAATAGCTAGGTTTCATTAGATCTATGCAAACACTAAAAAACCTAAGCTAGCATGTTAATGTAAATATAAACAAACAATGAATTAAACAACACATAGACATATTGAATGATTAAAAGAAGAACTTATCTTCAATTGAACATGGAACAAAAGATGGTTTAAAACCCTAAAAATACTGTAAAAGTCGGACTAAGGTTTATCTCCAAAGTTGCACACTTAATGAATGAAAAATCCAAAACTATATATAGATATACAAGGGTGACGGCGTCAGGTTATGAGTCCTGAAGCCGTCAAGTCGCCGTCATTAGGGTTTCTTGATGCCCAATCAATCTTCTTGACGTCGTCACTCATTAAATCTTCTGGGCCGTCTCTTGTAATTTTAATACGTGACGTCCTACTTCCATTTACACGTGATGCCGTCACGTGTTAATCCACCAAAGGTTTTCTGGAGCATCACTTGCAAATGTTTCCACCTCTTGAATCCTCAAGTGACGGCGTCACCTCGTAAGGCGTGATGCCGTCAGGTGTAATTTCCTGACTTGCTTCTTGATTTTGTCGTTTTCTTCACTTTTAACTCCAAAAACGTCCAAAATGCTCCATTTTCCAGAATTCACGTTCCAAGTACCTAAAATGAGAAAAGGAACGATTTGAGGTAATATTTGATCATAAAATCACGATTTAAGGCTTAAATGACCCCCTAAAAGCGTAACAAATATCTCCTTATCAACTAGCCTAATTACTCATCCTATATCGCTTGTAATCATGTTTCCTATAAAACTAATCTCATGCTTTAGGTGCGGCGGACATATATCACAAGGTTCATATGGTCAAGTTCCCTAGCCTATCTCCCCCGAATCCTGCCGGGAACCACAGGCACTACCTCATGCTAGTAAGCCGACGTATGGTAGACGGGTTTGAGTCATTAAGTGCCACTACATGCTAGACTTATCTTGTATGGTCTGTTGTCACGATAATAGACCATACTTTAACTACTTAAGTTCCTCCACCCCAGAAAGTGGTCCTATGGTCAATTTGCACACAAGGTCCGTGGTTAGTTGTCATCCCAACCATATCCTCGCAACCCAACTACGCCGGGATCCTATGGTCAATTCCTCCAGCATACCAAGTATAACCGGTGTTTTAAACTACCGCAATTAAAGGATCTTAAGATAAACTAAGCATGCACACACATAAAAGCATTAAAACATAATCAAAAACAATAAAGGAATCATAACTAGGCTAGCACCAAAGATGCTTAGCCAAACATAAAGTAAATTAAACCAACAATGATGAATAAAACTTGAATTGAATTAAACATAATGTTTGATACAAATTACTTGATGTAGAGCTAATAATGATGATGATTGGTGGTGAATTCTCCCTTGAAAGATGGCTTGAAACTACTGGAAATTGCCCTGGAGTGATGCCCTAGTCAACCCCTAGGAGAGGGGTGAGAAGAGATCCCTTAAAATGAAGATTTAAGGCTGTATTTATAGGCCCAGAACCAACTACGGCGTAGTTGAAAAGTGAGCTACGGCAGCACATGTTAGGGCATAGCTACTTTTTGTGTTAGGGCGTAACACTTGTTAGGGCGTAGCTGATTTTTGAGCTACCGCGTAGCTACTTCTGTCCATGTTTTGGTCATCTTTGAAAAATCATATCTTTTAAACTGTAAGTCGTCACGAGACGTGCCACCTGGCATTTCGAAGGTAATTGAGTCTAGTTTCATTCAAAATTAATCTCATGGTCTCTTGCTTTAAAATTACGGTCGTAAACCAATCTACGGTGTAGCCTTCATGTGTTGTTACGCCGTAGCTTAATTCTTGGATCTTGGATTACTCTCGTAGTCGTTGCTACGCCGTAGTTCCATAGTAGTGTTACGGCGTAGCCTTCAATTCGAGGGATTCCTTGAAGACTTGAATATGTTACGGCGTAGCTCAAAAGAGTGGTTACGCCGTAACTCTTTATTCGCGTTGACTTTGATCTTCATGTTTGAATTCCTAGCTACGGCGTAGTTGAGAGTAGATGTTACGCTGTAGCTTCTTCCAGCATACTCAAATTGTATAACTTTTGTGCGTTCTTTCCAAATTCCTCGTCTTTTTAGCTCTTATGCTCATTCGTAACCTGGATACAAAATATAAAGAAATCAAAGTATATATCCATATAATAAGTAGAATAAATGAACATAATAGGGGGAAATTGACACTAAAATATCATGATTATTTGACGTCATCATGTACCATGACCGAACTAAACAGATTTAAGTTCGTTACCACTTTATTCGTACCGAAAGAAGATTCAAAGTGAAGAAGATTGGCACTGAAGACAATCCTACGGATGTGTTTACCAAACCGGTTGTTTTGAGCAAGTTTCGTCAATTTTTGGATTTGCTCAATATTGATCACTGGAAGTATGGTAATACTTAGGAGCTGAATTCAAGGCGGAGATCGTTAGATGTTTTGACTTAAACTCCTAAGGCTAGTTTGGTAATTTTGGTACTACATAGCTTAGCTAGTATTATAAGCGTAGTTTGGTAATTGTAATTTGGTCAAGTATCTTAAGCATTAGGAAATGTCTTTTAGTCGGTAATTCAATCTTATAAAAAGTTAAATAATTTTAGTGTTTGTAACTTTGAATTTTCATAATAGAAAATACCAGCCTTTTTGCTCCCAAAAACATTTGATCTTGTTCCTGTTATGTTATGCTTTTGTTCTGAACTTTGTGTTGTTGGTCTTTTGCTTCTGATTATCCCTATCTGATCCTAACAGTTACAATAAAATTTCTAAGGTGAAGGGGACGATGGGATTTGGTATTTGTACATGGCCCAAAATGGGTAACGGGTATAGACGATCCAGTCCAAAAAATAAATGAATTAAATTGTTGATTAATAAAAGAGGATTGAAGATTACTGACATGTGAAGAGAGGTGAAATGTTGCGCCAGTATTCATGTACCACTGCTCCCGTATCCATGTACCCATTTAGAAATGACAATAAGTCTGATATGAAATGGGACAATGACAACTTTGGACTATAGATAGAAAATCATTACGGCCCAGATTTAATGTTTTCCCTTCTCAAGCTCCTTGCTTCTTCTTCTTTTGATTTTTCAAAGAGACTTTGTGTTTTTTAGGGTTTTTATTTTCCAGGGATTTTCGATTTTCTTGATGGTTTCTGGTGGTCGGCAGAATTAATGGGGCAAGAATTGAAATTCTATCAAGTGAATAAGAAACACAAGATCACTAGTGATGTTGATATAATATCCTTTAAAATAGAGGAGTTGCATTGTAATTTGGAAAGCTACGGATGATTTTGAATTGTGTAAGAAAGGGTATATCTAATTCATCTTTGCTTCGAATTAAGGTTTAAGAGAATGCACTTATAAATCTAATGTAGGTTATATTTGTAGTATACACTCGATGATTCATGGATGACCTATCTCATCCACATCAACCTGTAGTACATTGATCGGGTGGATGTCCAGCGAGTTGGCATGGATGTGGATTGCCATGACACACAGAAGCAAGAAGATCTCAAAATACATGCCAAATAGTATTTGGCACTTTTTCGACCTTACCCAAATGTATTTGGCACCCTCTGTAGAGTTAATTTCATATATACTCAAGATGCTGAGAGTGAGAATCAAACATTAAGAAATTCAAGAAAATAAGTTTTTTGATTTATCAACTTCCACCCACTGTGAGTCTGTGACAAACAGATTAATAGTTCTACATTTCTACCATCCTATAATTTAGACGTTATACAACCTTGCTGCCCTATAATGTATCTTTTAGCATTGTGCTTTCATATTAAACCTTATATTATTCTGGAACTAAATTTTAATTGACTTAACGCAGATTAGCTTGAACCAGGTTTTGAAATTGGTTTTGGCTATGTTCCACTCACTTCTCGCCAATTTCTCGCCAATCATCACTATATAGGTCCACAGCTCCCAGTTTTATGGATTATTATACAAAGGTTCTTCCATTCACTTAAAGATGTATTCTAGGTTCATATTCCAATTTCCAACACTTGGATTTCACATAATTATGGAGATAAAGAATAAAGAACATACTATCGATCATTTCAAATTTTTATCCGATATAGCAGTTGACAACATGGAACAAGTGTCAAACAAACAAGATAGTAGTAAGATACCGTCGCCACTCAAAATGAACATGAGGAGAAAAGAAAGAATGTCAAATATGCCAAGATCTTCACATTGATCATAATTCATACATGCTTGGATATGGTTTTAGATGCTAAAATAGTGTCAATCATGGTTTTGATACTTTGCATTATGGTTCAAAAGCCTAATGACTTGTCATTTATCCGAAGGGTCGTAGAAATTCTTGTTAGTGGAACATCTTCGAGTTTCCATTTCTCTTTTTCTTTTTGTAATAGATTTGTGGTCCATGGAAAGAGTATGGAAAACTGACATAGATTAGAACAAAGTAGTCGTTTTTAGTACTACAATCTAGTTAAAGTAAAACATTTTAAATATGCAAAAAGACGAACAAGTGTCTCTCTTAGCTTCAATCTTTTACAGCATATAGTTTAGTCTTTTTAATCTAGCTAGATCAAGATAGTAATTCCTTTATTGTTGATTCACCATTCAAAATAAACCTAAGTGTCTATCATCGAAAATTTTACTAATTGTTGGGTTAATAGTTGATTTAGTTACTCAAATTTATTGGTTTCAATGTATCATATACATCAAGCCATATCTTTCATCAACATGTTTATATGTTTGTCATCAATTACCATTCTCAGATAATCCAATGTCCGTATCTTTTTCCTCTCTTGTCGTTTTTCTCCTAACTTTTTGCAGTATGACTCTTCATGCAATATATGTCTTAATGAAAACTCAAATAATGGATTAAATTATGCTAATATGCTTATTTGTGGATTGCTGATTTGTAGATAGATACGCTTTTACCAGCACAACAGATCTTAACTTTTTTAAGCTTTATCATCGTGGCAAAGATAATAGGTATCGCTAAATGCCAAATGTCAAAGATATGCAAGACCTTACCTAATTGGATTATGTTCCCTTTATGTAGTTTGAGAATAAATTCATTGCCTATTTAAAGGGTTCTTGTCCAATAAGGTTTTATCAACATCTCAAAACCAATGGAGTTAGACGAGAGATAAAACAAAAAATATTTTCCTAGGCATTGATTACTCGCTCTCCCTCACAGGCTTCCAGCACCACTCTAAACCCTCTTAAGAGCATGTGTTTAGAGACTTGCTGGCAGCTATGTGGGGGAGATCGGAAAATCAATGTCTTGTTGTAGCAGAATGGTAATAAGTCATAACATATATGGCTAGATGAAGCAACCAAGGTGATCCAGTCGTCATCCTGTTATGTAAGTTGAAGGTCGTAAATCATAAGTGGTCTTAGTTTAAATGATTGAACAAATTAATGTATCATGCATGCTCTTGATTTAACTAGTTAGTGATACATGCATGTTTTACTCATTGACTACTTATCATATGTACGTACTCCCCCGTCACAAAAAAGGAGTCAATCTTACTATTTATGTTTGTCCCAAAATAAGAGTCCAGTTCTTATATATGAACAGTAAATATGACTAATTTTCCTACTTTACCCTTCTAATTAAAACTTGCATTAATTACTCATTTTTTATTTTTATATTAACTATGAAGGTAAAAATGACTTTTTATCGATCAAAACTATCATTAATTACACATATCATAATTTATATATATATATATATATATATATATATATATATATATATATATATATATATATATATATATATATATATATATATATATATATATATATATATATATATATATATATATCAGTGTTGCAAAAATCGGCCAACTCGGCCGATTAGTCGGTGATTACAAGCTACAAGGCCCTGGAACTTGGAGAGATTTACAAGGAAATCGGCCGATTAATCGGCGATTACAAGGTAATCGGCCGATTAATCGGTAAAAAAACGCTACTCGGCCTCGGACCGCCTCAGTACCGATTCACGATTTTTGCAACATT
>LBNU01001529.1:51734-78130 GCA_014162995.1 Artemisia annua
TATATATATATATATATATATATATATATATATATATATATATATATATATATATATATATATATAGTGTAACTTTCTTACGAGAACCATCTTTATCTGCAAGAACTGCGAAAACTATCTTTTTTACTCCTAATAATGCATTATGTACAAGAAATCAATGCAAAATGGTATTTTTGTAAATATATGTGATTTAATTTGAAGGAAAAGTTTTAATTAGGGGCAAAGTTGGAATTTAATTATCCCATAAAAGTAGGATCTACTCTCTTTCCCCAGGTTTTATTTCTTTCACTTCACTTTTGATCTCTCTTCCTCATGAACCCTAGCCGCCTCTTTCACCATTACTGTTGTTTGTTGAAGCCACATTCAAACACAAACACGTTCTAATATTTAGGGTGAGGATCTGAATTCATCACAAAACCACGTCCTACCACAACCATGTTCCTCATCATCCACAACGAGCAGATCTGATGGATCGCGGTTTCTCTTTCTAGTTTGGTGAAGCCGCCTGTAATGGTGGATCCGGATCTTTGTTAATAGCGTAAGTGTTTTCTTCTTGTTGTTAGTCGTTGGTCGTGAATATCATATTTATTGTGGGCTTTTTTTCTTTTGTTTTTAATGCTAAGAGAAAATCCAAAACAACATAAACATTTTGCAGTTGACAATCTACTATATGAAACAATGAATATAGAGTCTACTAATTAAACCATTTTTTTTATCACCTTAACTTTTGTCATCTTTTGCACATCACGGGTTGGCCATTCGCTAGGTAACTCATTGTCTCATAAAAGATTACTTATTTCTAGAAGAATAAAATATAAAGCTGTTCATGTAATAAGTTGTTTATTGTTGTGTTTGTTTATATAATATTCAATTTTATTATTCTTGTTCACTAGTCACATGGGTTGCACTAAAAAGAACATATATTTGTGAGATACCTAGGAAAACAATCAGGTTTTACTTTTAGTTTTGTTTTCTTTTTATTTCTAGTTCATATGATATGTTTAAACACTATAGTTAGTGTTTTCTTATTATTTCATTGAGTTTGATGATAATTGAACTTGTTGATATTCGTACATATAGATGATGAATGAATTGTTAAGCGTGTGCATTTGTGTTTCATGTTTAATTTTAAATTAGTGAAATGGTGCATATGTGTTTTATAAATAGGTCTCTTGTTTATAGTTTAAGCTTGTGCATGTGTGTTATGTTATATTGAGTTTTATTTTAAAAGTATTTAACCTTGACTATTATTTTTTCTAGGCGTGACAATATATTCTTGAAGGCGTGCATATATGTTTTAACGAATTTGATGAGAAAGTGGAAGTACATATATGTTCTTGGAAGACGTGCATATATATTATTTGAAGATGTGCACATATGTTTTAACGAATTTGATGAGAAGCTGGAAGTACATATATGTTCTTGGAAGGTGTGCATATATGTTCTTGGAAGACGTGCACACATGTTAGAAAGAATCTGATGAAAAACTTCAAATACATATGTTTTGTGCACATATGTTCTTAGAAGGCGTGCATATGTATATTCAAAATGATACATTTGAAGAAATAAGATTATTGAAGGCGTGCATATATGTCCGAGTTCTAAAAATGTTGATAAGAATGAGTGTGCACATATGTCTATTTACGTTAAATATTATTAGTACACACATGTATAGATCAATTAGATTAATGTATTTATGCTTTTCAGAAATTTGTAATTTAATTGTATTTCAATTGATATCAAATTTTGTGTTTAACATTTATGTTATTGGTTTGTTGTAAATTACATTATTTTAAAAAACACATATGCACCTTACTATTTTAAAAACATGCATGTTATGAAAATTATTCCAAAAATTAAACTAGAAAAACTAATGATAAAAACACCAAGCACGCTTTAAAAAAAATAAAAATAAAAATAAAATAAATAAAAAAAATCCAAAATCTAAGGGATTTTACAAAACGAGATTTTATTAAAAAAAAAAAAAAAAAAAAAAAAAAAAAAAAAAAAAAATAAAAAAAAAAAAAATAANAAAAAAAAAAAAAAAAAAAAAAAAAAAAAAAAAAAAAAAAAAAAAAAAGTGACATTAACTAATATGCCCTTTTGAATTAATTTAAAATCTTTAATATTTAAGGAATCTCATTGGTCTAGAGAGGTTTTCGCGAGGGAGTATATGCTTTTGATTTTCACATTTATCTTTATTCGATGGCTAGATATAAACATAGACACATAAGTTAAGTATCTCGGTTTGTATATATATGGGAGTGAAGGGAGGTGACACTGTTAAATGGTAAAGGTGAAGGGGAGGTGAGGGGATCATCTTCTTTTTGTCAAACGTGCGGGTAAAATAAAGAGCTTTATATGCGTATGTTTGTGTTTAAGTACGATATATATTTTTACCAAACCGATGATAATAAATAAGTGAAAAAAGAGATTATATAACCTTGAAGAGTGGGTTAATGATATTTTTATAAGGAAGTCATAACTTTTTTGTGGAATGAAAACTTTTGAACCAGAAAACATTTTCATATACGTTCAACCACATGGATGATAACCCATACTACCCGCCAACAATATTAACTGTCAAACCAACCTTTAACAACCAACATCCTTTTTTTACCACATCAATGTTACCCAAACACACAAAAACCACCCCAAAAATCATGGACACCAAAATCACCATTTTAACCTTCTTTACTCTCTTCATATTTACCGTGTCTGCCACGCGTCCCATCATAGCCCCACCACGACCTACTGCGTCCACTGTCGTCACGGCCTCCAGCTTAAACATCCATCTCCCTAGCGAAATTATTGAACCAGATGCCAATAAAACCACAATTGAACACCGAAAGACTACCAACGATTTAACACCACGTACAAACTTCTCTAGATTTCGTCCCATTAACCGTCATTTCAACGATAAGCCTCATAGGCGCCCTTGCAGGAAACACAGCCAATACAGAATCTCAAGAAACGGAGACTTTGCTACAAGAAAAGGTGTAGGTTCAAGGTCAGGAGGTTTTTGTGGTGGGGTTCCAACGAGTTGGTTGAAGATTAAGCATCGTTATGATTCCCGATACCGGAGTACTAATTGCAAACACGATGATAAGGTTTATAAGGATAATGTTGTGCAGACGGAGAATGCGTTTGATCGCGAGAAGATGAAGAGTTTGATAAGAGAACACGAACAAATGAAGAAACGAGAGGAAGAAGCTGCATTGATGAAGAATATTCGTAAATTTTTGAAACACACTCTTGATTGATTATTATGGATGTTACGTATTTATTGATCTTGAGTTGTTACGTATTTATTTATAAATTTGAAGTATATAAGTAAGGAATTGCATCCACCGGATCGGAGATGTAGAATGTAAATTTTAGTTAATTGATTAAATCATTTTTTTTCTTCTTTTGATATTTCTGTATGAATTTACTTTTGGTGTATATGTGTTACACGAATGTATGGCTAAGTGTAATGGTGATCACCAAGACCAACAACACCACTGTCACATCAACGTTCTTTCTCGATGACAATTTCATGACCAACTGTGTAATAAGGAGACCGGTGACACCAACAAAAACAATAAATAAACACACACACAAACAAACAACTTCATGCCAAGCAACTCGGTTGATTATGCGACATATTTACCTTTTTATTCTCCATGAGGCGCGTCCCCTCTAGGGGGTGTAATGGTCGATCCCTCAACCGAACCATTACACATGGTCAAGTGTTACACTTATATATTTGTAACTTGTAAGATGTGGCTGTGTTTTTAGTTAAGGGTGCGCTTGGTTCAAACTCGGGAAAAGGAAAGGGAAAGATAATGGTGGGGAAAGGGAAAGGTAAAGAAAATCAATCCTCCAATTTATTGGGTAATGGGTCATTGCATTATACTCTACCAAGAATATTTTTTTCATTATCTTTCCCATTCCTTACCCTCTATAACCACCTACCAAGCATGCCCTTAGGGAATGGGAAAGACAATGCAAAAATATGCTTGGTAGGGGGTTATAGAGGGTAAGGAATGAGAAAGATAATGAAAAAATATGTTTGGTAGAATATAAATGAGCCATTACCCAATAAATTGGGAGAATTGATTTTCTTTACCTTTCCCTTTTACCACCATTATCTTTCCCTTTCCCTTTCCTTTTCCCGAGTTTGAACCAAGCGCACCCTTAACTAAAAACACAGCCACATCTTACAAGTTACAAATATATAATAAATTTAAGGTCTTGAAAGTCTCTACCCATAAAAAAAAAATAAAAATAAAATAAAATAAAAAAAAATAATAAAATAAAATAAAAATAAAAATAAAAAATCCCCTATAGTATACAATAGGAAGAAAAATATTTAAGTCCAATACTTGGAATAGAGCCTCACATTCATAACACGCCTCACATTCATAACACCAGAATGCAAATACGTCCATTCTTAAACCAGGATAACAGGTAATGATTGGCCAATTGTAACATCGAGAAATACAGATTGTTTTATCATGATAACTATTAATATAGAATCAAAAGTTGCTTTCGAGGTCTAAAATTGATTGAAGTTGGTTTTGCCTTTGGTTTCGAGTTGAGGTTCTTAAAGGAAGACATGAAGTCTCTGTGCCAAACACTCCTTCAGGAACAGATCAAGAAGAAGATCCAAACACATCCCAAGTTCAGAGCATCCAAAGACTAGCAACCCCACCCAAGATGAAGTTACTAGTGAATGAAAGTCTTGTACAGTGTAATAGAATGTAGCTGGTAGCTTATAGCTTATACAGTTTAGATAGCTTTGTTGGTTAACCAATGTAACAGTGTAGCTATAAATAGCATTGTATCCCTCATAATTCAGTAATGAAATCCACAGATTTTACACACACATTTCATTCTCTCTGTTTCTCAACATGGTATCAAAGCAATATCCTGCTCTCTGATGGTGCACCACCATCACTAACAAACTCTGGTCACTCTAACTAACTTTGACCACCACAACAAACTTTGACCATCATAACAAACCACCACAAACCACCATAACCACCATCACAGATCATCAAAATCGATCAAATATTCACTAATTCTTCACTACAATCATCTTTATCCACATCATATCATCCAAAACAGTCATAATCCATTCATCTCATCAAGATTCATTCAAAACCCACCATAACTGATTTTCCCGCCAAAACCAAATTTTCACCATAATCCTCTGTTTTTCATCATCAAGATCTAATCAATCACCACCATTACCATGACTGCATCCACCTCTACCAACACTACACAGAATCACCAGAATCTTGAAGATGTAAACTCCATCCATCATCCACTGTACTTCCATCCCAATGATCATCCTGGACTCATTCTCATTTCCAAGAAACTAACAGGCTCTGAAAACTATAGCACATGGAAGAGATCAATGATGATTGCCTTGAATGCAAGAAACAAACTGAAATTGGTCAATGGTGAATATGATGAACCTGCTACAACATCATCTCTCAGATCACTTTGGGAAAGAGCCAATGACATGGTGATATCATGGATCTTGAATACTGTTTCTGAACAAATAGGTAACAATCTGAGCTTTGTCAATTCAGCAAGTGCTTTGTGGAAAGAGTTGAATGAACACTATTCACAATTAGATGGTCACAGAATTTACAAAGTTTCAAATGATATTGTGAATCTAAAACAAGGAAATACCACTATTGAATTGTACTATCACAAACTAAAGGGGTTATGGGATGAGTTGGATGCATTGGAAGCACCATATGCTTGTGTCTGTCCTTGTGATTGTGAAAATGGGAGAAATAATGGTGAAAGGGATCAAAGGAAGAGATTGATGCAATTTTTGATGGGATTGGATGAAAGTTACACAAATGTTAGAGGTCAAATCTTGTTGATTCAACCACTACCACTGGTTTCTAAAGCTTACAGCATGTTGAGACAAGAAGAAGTTCAAAGAGAGGTACCAAAACCTACTATCACTATTCCAACTGCTCTAAGCACATCCACAAACCAAAGATCTTATCAAAACTACAACAAGAACACCTCAACCACTTCAAACAACACCATCAGGAAAAGTCCATTCAGGAAGGGAGTTTTCTGCACTAATTGCAACAAAGAGGGTCATTATGGTAATGAGTGCTACAAACTAGTGGGTTACCCACCAGGACATCCTCTTCACAACAAATATGTGCCTCCAAACCAAAGAAACAATCACAACCCAAGAGTGAATGCAGTCAATGCAAAGGATGGGGCTGAGAACAATGAAGTTGTACCAAACTATGCAGATCCAAACACTCCTGCAAGCACCTCTGCTGACTCTTTTGTGTACTCAAGGATGGATCAGCTACAAAATCAGTTGAATCAAGTACTACTCATGCTTCAACAAAATCCTCAAGAGTTCACAGCTGGCACACTACCCCATATGGCAGGTACTTTCTCCTTCATTGCTTCATTTTCATCAGGAATGTTAGATGTTTGGATCATAGACAGTGGGGCAACTGATCACATTTGTATATCACTTCATAAAATGCATAACATACAGAAACTCACCCATCCAATCTTAGTTAGCCTACCTAATGGACACCAAATTAAGGTTGACACAGTGGGTTCAGTCATTTTAACACCTAACCTTACACTCACAGGAGTATTTTATATACCCACATTCACCTACAATCTTATATCTATTAGCAAGCTCACATCCACAACCCACTCTTCTATCACATTCACTCACAAGCATTGTACTTTTCAGGGCCATGATGGCTCTATGACACAAGGAACACTTCATGGAGGTCTTTACACTCTCAATCCATCATCAAAGCAATCTACATCTTCTGTACTTTCCACCTACAGCTCATCACAACTATGGCATGCCAGATTGGGTCACCCTTCATCTCAAGTTCTTCAAAGAATAAAGACTTTAACCTCTCTATCAAAGTCAAGCTCAGAGCAAATGTGTAGTGTCTGTCCTTTAGCAAAACAACATGTTTTACCCTTTCCTTCTAGTGTTTCAAGTACTTCATCTCTATTTGAACTTGTACATATTGATGTTTGGGGTCCATATAAACAATCAACAATCAATAAATGTAAATACTTTCTTACAATTGTTGAAGATTTCTCAAGAGCCACTTGGACATACTTACTACCATCAAAACATCATGTCTCATCTACATTTCAGTCTTTTCACACATATGTCCAAACTCAATTCAAAACATCCATCAAACAAATAAGGTCAGACAATGGAACAGAGTTCTTAAATGCATCACTCAACAATTTTCTTCAGTCAAAGGGCATAATTCATCAAACCACATGTCCATACACTCCCCAACAAAATGCCAGGGTAGAGAGGAAACACAGACAACTTTTAGAAATGGCAAGAGCTCTATACTTTCAAGCAAAATTTCCATTACACCTTTGGGGTTATTGCATACTCACATCAACCTATCTCATCAACAGACTGCCATCAAGAGTCATTGACAACAAAAGTCCCTATGAGATCCTCTATAACAAACCTCCTTCACTTGAACATCTGAGGGTCATAGGATGCAAAGCAAATGCTTACAACCTAACCACTGACAAATTTGCACCAAAATCCACACCAACTGTCCTAATTGGATACCCACAAAATCAAAAAGGCTATCTACTTTATGATACTCACACTCACAAAGTCATCACTACCAGAAATGCTACCTTTGATGAGCACACTTTTCCATTTCACTCAACATCTGAACCTACCACTCACACAGATCCATTTACCTCACCTTTACAGTTCACAGTTGATCCAATCTGCATACCAACACCACCCCCTCCTACATCAACTTCCACCACTGACAATACTTCCATCACTGACCCACTCAACATTGCTTCCACCACTGACCCACCCACTGTGTCCATCACCAACCCTGCCACATTTCAACCTCACACATCTTCTCACACAACAACTGACAACACATCACCCTCACCATCTACTTCTCAATCCAATTCACATAATCCACCACCTAATCCACCTCCACTCAGACAATCAACCAGAACCAAAACCATACCCACAAAGTTAAAAGGCTTTCAGTATAAACTTCCAAGATCATTCATTAACACTACATCCAAATATCATCATTCAAACTACATTAATTACAATAACTTATCACCACCAAATTTTCATTTTATATACAATGTAAGTTGCATTCATGAGCCCCACTCCTATTTACAAGCATCAAAACTTCCAAAATGGAAAGAAGCTATGCAGAAAGAAATAGAGGCACTTGAACATAACAACACATGGACATACACAGTCTTACCTCCTGGCAAAGAAGCTATTGGATGCAAATGGGTCTATAGAATTAAACTCAGAGCTGATGGAACAGTAGAAAGATTCAAGGCCAGACTAGTAGCTAAGGGTTACACACAAAAAGAAGGTATAGACTACAAAGAGACATTTGCCCCTGTTGCCAAGATGACAACTGTGAGGACCTTACTTGCTGTTGCAGTACAAAGAGGAGATTTCATAGAACAATTGGACATCAACAATGCTTTTCTGCATGGTGATTTACCAGAAGATGTCTACATGGCAGTTCCACAAGGCTACTCACACAAACTCCCACCCAACACTGTCTGCAAGCTCAATAAATCCCTCTATGGTCTCAAACAAGCCAACAGACAATGGTTTGAAAAGTTGACAACCTACCTCATCCAACTAGGCTTCAAACAAAGTTATGCTGACACATCACTCTTCACAATCACTCACCAAGGTTCTCTCACTTCTCTCTTAATATATGTTGATGACATAATCCTAGTTGGCAAAGATTCCACATTTCTGGCCACCATTAAAGAACATCTTCACAACAAATTCAGCATCAAGGATCTAGGCCCTCTACATTATTATCTTGGTATTGAGTTTTTGAGAAATGAATCTGGTCTTGCTATGTCTCAAAGGAAATATGCATTAGAGCTTTTGGAGTGTGGAAATGTCTTAGACTGTAAACCAGTGGCCACACCAATGGATCCAATTCTCAAACTCATACTAGTGTTTCAAGTACTTCATCTCTATTTGAACTTGTACATATTGATGTTTGGGGTCCATATAAACAATCAACAATCAATAAATGTAAATACTTTCTTACAATTGTTGAAGATTTCTCAAGAGCCACTTGGACATACTTGCTACCATCAAAACATCATGTATCATCCACATTTCAGTCTTTTCACACATATGTCCAAACTCAATTCAAAACATCCATCAAACAAATAAGGTCAGACAATGGAACAGAGTTCTTAAATGCATCACTCAACAATTTTCTTCAGTCAAAGGGCATAATTCATCAAACCACATGTCCATACACTCCCCAACAAAATGCCAGGGTAGAGAGGAAACACATACAACTTTTAGAAATGGCAAGAGCTCTATACTTTCAAGCAAAATTTCCATTACACCTTTGGGGTTATTGCATACTCACATCAACCTATCTCATCAACAGACTGCCATCAAGAGTCATTGACAATAAAAGTCCCTATGAGATCCTCTATAACAAACCTCTTCACTTGAACATCTGAGGGTCATAGGATGCAAAGCAAATGCTTACAACCTAACCACTGACAAATTTGCACCAAAATCCACACCAACTGTCCTAATTGGATATCCACAAAATCAAAAAGGCTATTTACTCTATGGTACTCACACTCACAAAGTCATCACTACCAGAAATGCTACCTTTGATGAGCACACTTTTCCATTTCACTCAACATCTGAACCTACCACTCACACAGATCCATTCACCTCACCTTTACAATTCACAGTTGATCCAATCTGCATACCAACACCACCCCCTCCTACATCAACTTCCACCACTGACAATACTTCCACCACTGACCCACTCAACATTGCTTCCACCACTGACCCACCCACTGTGTCCATCACCAACCCTGCCACATTTCAACCTCACACACCTTCTCACACAACAACTGACAACACATCACCCTCACCATCTACTTCTCAATCCAATTCACATAATCCACCACCTAATCCACCACCTAATCCACCTCCACTCAGACAATCAACCAGAACCAAAACCATACCCACAAAGTTAAAAGGCTTTCGGTATAAACTTCCAAGATCATTCATTAACACTACATCCAAATATCATCATTCAAACTACATTAACTACAATAACTTATCACCACCAGATTTTCATTTTATATACAATGTAAGTTGCATTCATGAGCCCCACTCCTATTTACAAGCATCAAAACTCCCAAAATGGAAAGAAGCTATGCAGAAAGAAATAGAGGCACTTGAACACAACAACACATGGACATACACAGTCTTACCTCCTGGCAAAGAAGCTATTAGATGCAAATGGGTCTATAGCATTAAACTCAGAGCTGATGGAACAGTAGAAAGATTCAAGGCCAAACTAGTAGCTAAGGGTTACACACAAAAAGAAGGTATAGACTACAAAGAGACATTTGCCCCTGTTGCCAAGATGACAACTGTGAGGACCTTACTTGCTGTTGCAGTACAAAGAGGAGATTTCATAGAACAATTGGACGTCAACAATGCTTTTCGGCATGGTGATTTACCAGAAGATGTCTACATGGCAGTTCCACAAGGCTACTCACACAAACTCCCACCCAACACTGTCTGCAAACTCAATAAATCCCTCTATGGTCTCAAACAAGCCAACAGACAATGGTTTGAAAAGTTGACAACCTACCTCATCCAACTAGGCTTCAAACAAAGTCATGCTGACACATCACTCTTCACAATCACTCACCAAGGTTCTCTCACTTCTCTCTTAATATATGTTGATGACATAATACTAGTTGGCAAAGATTCCACATTTCTGGCCACCATTAAAGAACATCTTCACAACAAATTCAGCATCAAGGATCTAGGCCCTCTACATTATTATCTTGGTATTGAGTTTTTGAGAAATGACTCTAGTCTTGCTATGTCTCAAAGGAAGTATGCATTAGAGCTTTTGGAGTGTGGAAATGTCTTAGACTGTAAACCAGTGGCCACACCAATGGATCCAATTCTCAAACTCAATGATACAGATGGGTACCTTCTTCCTGACCCATCTACTTACAGAACCTTAGTTGGAAAACTAATTTATCTCACCATTACAAGACCAGATCTGTCCTTTGCAGCACAAGCTCTCAGTCAATACTCTCACAGTCCTAGATCTTCTCATTATGATGCCTTAATAAGAGTTCTAAGATACATCAAACTCTGCCCAGGACAAGGTTTGTTCTTCCCAAAAGAAAATCCACAAACCTTAACCACCTATTGTGATAGTGATTGGGCAAGTTGTGCCACCACAAGAAGGTCAGTTTCTGGTTATGCTATTTTCTATGGCAGAAGCTGAATACAGGGCTCTAGCTGATAGCACTTGTGAGATTTCATGGCTAAAATGTCTACTTCAAGACTTACATGTATCTGTTCCTACCCCTTCTCTTGTTATGTGTGATAATGCCTCAACCATAGCACTTGCCAACAATCCTATTCACCATGCAAGAACAAAACATATTGAAATTGACTGCCACTTTGTAAGGGACAAAATCAAAACTGGTCAAGTTAAACCTTGCTATGTTCCTACCAAATCACAGTTGGCTGATGTATTAACTAAAGGTCTCAGCAAAGCTCTACACTATGGTTGCTTATCCAAGTTGGGCATTTGTGACCCATACACAATGCCAACTTGTGGGGGGGATAAAGGAAGACATGAAGTCTCCGTGCCAAACACTCCTTCAGGAACAGATCAAGAAGAAGATCCAAACACATCCCAAGTTCAGAGCATCCAAAGACTAGCAACCCCACCCAAGATGAAGTTACTAGTGAATGAAAGTCTTGTACAGTGTAATAGAATGTAGCTGGTAGCTTATAACTTATACAGTTTAGATAGCTTTGTTGGTTAACCAATGTAACAGTGTAGCTATAAATAGCATTGTATCCCTCATAATTCAGTAATGAAATCCACAGATTTTACACACACATTTCATTCTCTCTGTTTCTCAACAGGTTCTTCAAAAAATGTTAAGCTAACTAGCCAAGGTTCTTCAAATTACAATAATGCTTCTTAATAGCAAATAGGTTTATTTCTCATGCTATAGGCCGAAATGAAGTGTTCATGGTCTACTTATGGTTGGTGGGTAGGCTCTCTTGTTGCACCTATGTTTTTCAAGGACTATCACGTTCACAATTATATCTTCATAGCTCAAAGTGAAGTGCTAAAGCTGGTTCAAGATCAAGTACCATTGTTTCAAGTTCAAGGGTTGAGTTAGTTTCAAATCGCGACTCCAAGTTGGTCCAATAGTAAGAGTTCAAGTTGGTAATTTAACAGACATTCATGTGTGAGTCGAGTGGCAATTTCAATCTATGGGCCCAAAAAAAAACGAGTAACAATAATGCAATACATATTCAAACTATGATATCGTAATAACAATGACACTAAGTAAATCATATATTGCGACACTAATTACTTAATGTTAAATTATGGCACATTACAATATTACATTCAAAAAGGAATAGAACACACACCGGATTGAGTACTGCTGATGAGCTCTGAACATGGTGATGGGCTAACTTGAACTGAGCCACCGCTTACATCCGCACACGTCCATGGACCATGTCTCGAGGCACTTGACCCAGTTAGATGGACATTCGAAAGACAAATGTCAGTGAAGGGTGAGTTCTTCAAACCCTTTATTAAACCAGCCTCTAGGACTTTTTCACCCCACACATTTTTAATCCTAACATGTTTCAAAACTGGTAAAGCATTTGGATCATAGTTGTCATCAGGATGGTCACCTACATCACCCGCAATCTTGATTCCTTTTCTGACAGTGTCCATGAAAACGTCGGAAATAGTTATGTTTCTTATGATTCCTCCTCTACCAATGTTTGTTTTCAAATGGATCCCAATTCCAGTGTGAGAAAGAGTTATGTGTTCTGCTAAAACATTTGTTACCCCGCCAGAAGTTTCACTTCCGACTGCAATTCCAGCAAATGGAGATGATCCGGTGATTCGCCGGATTGTGATATCGTTGCTAGGACGACCATACGCAATTCCGTATTGATCCCATCCACTTTTTACGGCAATGAGGTCATCTCCGGTGGAAATGTAGGAGTCTTCTATGCATACATGGGAGCTTGAATCTACAACAATCGAAGTAAACCGGTGAATAAAGTTGGGACTAACGAGTACAGAGGTGGCAAAATCGGGGTGGTTGGATTTCTAAAACAAGTTAAAACGGGATGTAAGCATATGAACAAAGATTAGACGACTTTTGAGTTTTGACCCATTTAACCTGTTAAGTACATATGACCTGTTATGTTATAGCCATAAGGTTGTCATAGTCTTGTACTCTTGTTTAAAGATTTTACAGAGTAGTTTATGAAAACAAAAACAAAAAAATGGAAAAAGACTGCTGACGGGCCTGTCCATCTGAACCGGCCCACATCAAAATTACCCGTTTTGACCTTCGAGTCTGTGACCCAACCCCCCAGTTATCAACCCTTAGTCTGATGAACAAGGTAAGAAATTTCTTACCTGGATCAATTCCATCAGTGTTGGGAGAGTCAGCTGGAGCCAATATTGTCACATACCGAATAACAACACTGCTGTATATACACCAAATTTATCAAAGAAAGTAGACTACATCAGTTAAATTCTCAACAAAAGGCATTAAAGTTTGTGGACAAATATATTAGTACTCCACAATACCTGCAGTATACAGGGTGAATGTTCCAGAAAGGTGAGTTCTTGAAGATGACATTAGAAATGATAATGCCTCTTGAATCCTTGAACTCAACTAGGTTTGGTCGAGTATACTGCAATGTTCTCTGTCTCCACATGTTCCACCACACGTCCCCTTGGCCATCTATTGTCCCATTCTCACCTGAAATATATAGGATCGGATTAAAATAATGTGCAAATAATAGTACAATTGATAAATATGCTGACATTAATTAAAAACTATTTAATAATGTGCAAATAATAGTACAATTGTCCCATTCTCACCTGAAATATATAGGATCGGATTAAAATAATGTGCAAATAATAGTACAATTGATAAATATGCTGACATTAATTAAAAACTATTTAATAAAACACATACCAGTAATAATTACATCATGGAGACCATCTCCATGGATGAAGCTCATGTACCTTCCACCAGGGCGTTCTCTCCCTCTTCCATAGGAAGGTAAGGGAGCAATCAGAGGCCAGTTTGATGTGTCCTGAAGCATGAATGACAAAAGAGAACATGGTCAAACCAGAAACTATCCAAATTACACATGGTTTCAACTTTTAAGCATTAGTAGGAATTAATTCAAGTTAACTACTAGTACTTGTTATGTACTTATGTGTATATACTCAGTCGAATGATACTTGTGACAGCTTGCATTTACTGTGTAAAACGTAGTAACTTATAGTTTTTGGCAAGTTTTCATGGAATTACCCATTTACCTACAGGGCCGGCTCAACCATAAAGCAGGTAAGGCAAAGGCTTTAGGCCTCATATTTTATAAGGCCCCAAAATTACGTAGAAATATGCATATAACTTAAAATTTTTAATAATTTAATATAACAAAACTAAAGGTTGCAAAAAAGTTGTAGTTAATCAAATGAATATTCCAAATGCTTAAATGGTTGGCAAAGAAATCATAGCCCCAATGCTCCATCCCAAACGGTCAACATTTAATGGTATGCCCATAATTATGGTCTAAATCATTTTTTTCATTAAAACCTATTTACTTATACCATTAAAGTTTTTGTATTCTACAATATGTTAATCACAAAATAAAATTTCTATTTTTTTTTTTTTTTTTCCATCTTCTTCAATTGTTCTGACATTTTCTCGAGTTCTCAACCTCTTTGATGATCACATAAATTACAAATCTCAATTCCCAATCAGTTTTTGAAGTCCTGAAAGAAAAAGATAACAACGATTCTTGCAAATTACCAACACGTTCCTAGACATTTTCAATCTTAAAATGCTTAAAAGCAGGTTCTAATGCTCCAAGTCTTGTCTTTGTATGTAACTAACTAACTAAATTTTAGTTCCTTTGTAGATTTATAAACATTTCCAATTACATATTAGTGAATAATGCCAACCCGAAACCAACAATCGGGTTATACAAAATTGCTAAAAGAGAGAAGATCTGAAGCCTAAAAATTTTCACAACAAGAGAATGAGTATAAATGCGTAAAGCCCAAAAAACTTATTAGGCCTCAATTTTACATCTTGCTTTAGGCCTTGAGACGGCCCTGTTTACCTATTGCTACTATTACAACTTTATTAAAAAAATTGTGGTCAACAAGACTTTTTGGTTGTCATGCAAACATTAAAAAAATGTGAAAAGTAGGCTAACACGTATATGGATTCTATCTATGCTGCAACAATATATGTGTGAGAATAAGTAGATACGGATAGTCAGATTACAGATGCACTTACGTGTCCATGTAAATAAAAGTTTAACATATCATATGGTTTATGTGTTTGATATATGTTATGGCGTTATGCCCTCCTTACCTTCATTCTCACTTGTGAATGTTAACTATTTTGTACAATGTACGAATTCCGGATTTCATTGCATTTAGGACAAAAGAAGCACAGGAATTGGTGCATAGTATGGGCAGACCAAAATTTCTTTAACCAATGCAATTGCATATTTTATAGAAATATCCACTTCTTATAAAAGATTCATAATAAACTAAAGTATTTCATAATAAGCTAATAATGCCATCCTTCATATAGCTGTCCTTATTTATTTCCCCATAATGTAACGTCTATATGCACATGCGATTGGCCCCATATGTATATATAGGAACACACTAAACTTTACTATCAGCCATTAGTCCCTTGCCCCCTTCAGAAAATATGGAAATAAAATTCACTTCTTTAATACTATGTGGGCCCCTGATAAACCAAACTTTTGGCTCCTTCAAGAAAACATTAACTCATCACTATAGGCAAAGTATTATTCTATCATACACAATATTCTTAGCTCATTATGTTACTTACTTCAATTAGCAACATTGCATAATAAGTACCAAGTGATTCTGAGAAAATTATAGTATGACAGTAGCATCTCTAATTAACAAGATCATAAAATAAACACAATGTGGTACTGGATAAATTAATTTTAGTAACATTTAAGATACCCGCCACTAATAAAGAAACGAAAACCACGTTTACTAAAAATCAATGTTCTTTGTAATAATCACTAATAAACAAATAGATAAATTTGATTCAAATCGTAAGAATGTAATTGGAATATAGTATTGAGTATTAACACGATTCCATATTTAATTTGAAGATAACTTATATGGATAACATGCTTGTTATTATAATGTAGCACATCAGTCTTTAATTCAAAAAATATCTAACATACAGATCCACTACATTATACATGCTGCATAACCTGCATTGCACTTATAAATTTTAATAGTCTCATGTGTGAATCTTAAATACACTAAAGTACCAAAAGATTATAGTTATATGTTCTGAGATTGTTGTTTTCCTTATGTTATGTAGCAAAAATTAGTCCATTAACACAGACTCAAGAAAATAAGATATCACTTGACAACATTTAGCATTTGCTTCAAAAAATCGTACACGAAATTCAGAACAATGATAAAAGACAAATTATTGCAAGGAGTCCTGGTCTGAAGTATTCTAGTTGTTGAACTTGTTTACAAATTGTGTTTCGGGGTTCCAATTAATCGTGTTTAGGGGTGTTTATGATTGCTTATTAAAACCATTGCTTGTTGTTTTTCGCAATGAGTTTCAAAGGACTTACTCCCACATAAATAATAAGCTAAGCAATTTAGATAAGCAATCCCAAACACCTAGAAGCTGCTTATTTTAGTGTATCAATATGTGTGCAAATTTTGTGCTGAGTAATCAAAATGCAATCAGCAGAATTAGTAAGAAATGTAGTTACATTCCAACTAGAGCTCTGGGGTATTTCAGAATGCTTATTTCAGTAAGCAGCTACCGACCTTATTAAGTACTTATGCCTTTTGGAATAAGGTTATAAGCAGACATAATAAGACCGTTTGGGATTGCTTATTTGCTTTTAAACAATACAATATGCATAAACGCACAAAACCAAGCAATCCCAAACACCCATCAACCAAGAGCTAAAAAAACAGCAAAACGAAATGAAGTACCTGTGAAGCTTTGATAACAGCACCTTTAGCCAAATACAAAGTCATCCGGCTCGTAAGATTAAAACTCTCAGTCAAATAAACACCAGCAGGCACATACAAAAGCGTCCCTCCTCTCCTCTTCAAATGCTCAATCCTATAAATCGCCTCCCTAAACGCTTTCGTATTCAATGTTCTCCCATCTCCAACCGCCCCAAAATCAGTTATAGATATCTTATCATTCCGGTACACCATTGGCACCATTCCAGAACACGTAACAACTTCAGCCACAGCACAAAAACACTGCAGCAACACCAATATGGCCGCCAAACACGGAACCATGTAACTAGCTCCATTTACCTTCATTTCGTATTACAATGACTACAAATTGCGGATAATTTAGTAAGTGAAGTACAAAAATGGAAAATGACGAAATGCTGCGAAAACCCGGGGAGGTGTCCTAGATCTAGGAAGATTATAAGGAAGTTTGCAATTATTTTAAAACATGGTTATAAAAACATTTACAGTATTTGATAGAGGCTAATAACCAGATAATGAGAGAATCAGTAACAATGTTATGAGTATTAAAATGCAATAAGGTAATCAGTTTTAAATAAGCACTTAAATAAAATGTCGTTTTTTAATAGGAAGTTTGGCTATGCTTACTTGCAACGGAGATAGGCAGAGGAGGCAATCAGGTGGTTTGTTTGCGAGAGAGAGAGAGAGAGAGTGTTTGTGTTTTTAATTGTAGTCTCTCGCCTGTTGATGTTTTTGTGATTGGAGATTGGAAGATATCTATCCACCGACACGAAAAAACGATGTTTTGTCAATTTCTTTTCTATTTTCATAGCGCCTGGTTTTGTCATTGGTTAAAGTTTAAGGGTGCGTTTGGCATGAGGGCATAGGAATCAATGAATGACTATGATATCCATTATCATTGTTTGGTTAGTAACTTGGAATAAAAAGAATGAAACGATAGTTATAGACTCATGTCAAGGCTATCATATGTGTAGGGCCATGTTTTTAATGATTTTTATATTTTGTTGTGTAACTTACCATAATTTTAGTTTAATTTTTAATTTAAAGGTACACTTTATATATTTTTATATAGTGAAATGGAGCTCACTCTTATATAATACTCATACATCAATTTTCATACCAAACATAAATAATGAAATCAATATCTCTAATCGCATACTATCCTCTTATGAAAATCATATCCATAGTGATTCCTATATGCAAACCAAATGCACCCTAAGATTTAGGGCCCGTTTGGTTTGTAGACGGGTTTAGATTAGAATTTTGATTTAAATGTAAAGTTATAGATTAGGATTTGGATTTAGATTTTAATAGGAGAAAGAAAATAATATTTAAAAATATATTATATATCATATAAGAATTTTTAATATTATTTTAGAATTAAAATGTAAATGGAAAAAATGGCCCACACCATAATATGTGGTGAAAAAAATATCACAAGTTTATTAAAGAAATTGAGTGGCTGAAAAAATTAGTTCAAGAGAAGATTTTGTTTTTTTCATTCTATCCCCACCAATTCGATCAGGCATTCTAAAAACCTCTACATAAGGGTTTTCTGACAATATTAAAAACCAAGACAGACCAACCAAACAAATAAAATATCTTTAGGCTCAGTCCTACAGTGGAAAAACCGTCAACTAAACTGCCCCTTACTTATGACATGTATGGGTGAAGAATAGGAATGGTATCATTATTTATGTTTAGTTTATTATTATGCAATGGATCATTACTCAAAACAAGGTAATGGATTATTACCCTACAAATTGGTGGTTATAGAATTTATTACTCATTGCATTCCTTAATATTTCTTTTACCTTTACCTTTCTCATTCCTCTATTTGAACCAAACGCCCCCTTATCAACGAGCCTACTTATATATTTTTTTTTTTTCTTTTTTAGTTTTAAATATACTCATTCTCTCTCACAAACACATAATACGAATTAAAAAAATGGTTAAAGGAGATTACTCCTGTCAAATATATATAATCACATGAAAGAGTTAAGTACAATAAAATGTAGCTGATTATCATATTAACTTCAAGCAAAAGCTTGAACAACCACTAGCACATTTGTGACAGCCTGACAGCTACAAATTTTAGCACAAAAATTGACAAAATATTTTGTAAACAATATATTTTATAAATTTTTTGTGGATGTACATCCCGCTTTTACAAATTTGATACGGCATATTATTAAATTTTACTTACAATAATATAATCTCATATATAATAACCGGCTTTCATTGTGTATACGCGGGACTGTTAAATAGGTTCTTTACAAATTTATATGAATCGTTTATACTTATATATTTAAATTTTAAAGAGTAATTACATGCGTCCATGCTATATGTATAATTTCATGTATTTATTTTCATCTCACAGTACCCCGTAAGGTCGTGTCTTCATTTTGATTATTTAGATTCCTGATGATAATTCTTTTAGCCGTATTTAAATTTTTAACTCACGCACACACAGGTTAAACTTATAAAGAGAAATAACATGAGTTGTTATTGAACTCTATTAGTAAATAGCAAAAAACCATTTTCGGATCTCCTTATTTAATCTCATAAAAGAGAAATAACATTGGTCGCTCGTATATGTACACTCTTGTGTATTCATTTACATATCACAATAATTTATGTTTCCATTTTAGTATTTATAATTTTGTGTGTATTCAACAACAACAACAACAACAACATATATTTTCTTAAAAAAAATATATAAAGTCTGGGGTAATTATTAAATTTATAAAGTTATTAAAAAACATAAAATTGATAAGTTTACTTAAGACCTTATATTTTATATTTTATATAAATATTAACAAATAAAACTTTATTAATTATCCTCTTTTTTTAATTTTTTACTTTATAAAATCGATACATGTGTTTTTATAAATAATTATTTTGTTGGATGAAATTTAGATATGCTTGACTAAATTGATGCTTATTGAATTAGTTTGGTCAAAGTATTGATTAATTTGATGGAGAAATTTAGTTGAGAAAAAAATAAAAACATGCATGGCCTTGTGAGGTTATATATTTAATTTCAGACTAAAGTGCAAATCATTGTTATATTTTGATTGATTAATAGAATTTACAATCAAACCTTAAACTTCTAAACAGATGATAAATCTAATTTTATGGACTTAAGTATAAAATCCTTAATCTCCACCATTTTATTTTTAAAATTTACTATTTAATGTTAGCATGTAAAGTGATGGTCATTATAGTTTAACGAACTTTGTAATAGTGTATTAAAGTATAGTAGACTAGTTAAAGAAAACGGGCTTGTACTTAATTTAATATTGTATAAGTTTAGAAATAGTCCAACAACAAGTCTAAGCCCGGCCCATCCAAAACAACTATTTTGTATCTACACATACATATACACATTTGCAGTGTGTGTCCTCATTTCTTCAATCTAATATTTCTTTCTTCTCCTACATCTCTTTACACACCACCCTTTCTCTCTCTCTAAGTTCTTTATCTCTTAAAAATGCCTAAGTTATTCATTGTGTGTGATTGATTATTACTTATTGGTGACCTAACAAGTGGTATTACTTCAAAACCGGCCATTAACTTTTGACTTTTGGACATATCAGTTCAGAACTCGTACCAAACCAGGCGGAGTCAACAACCCTAATTCAAACACCATATGACGAAGACTTGAATAGTTGATGAGGTGAAAAGTGTACCCATTTTAGGGGGTCATTTAAGCCCTAATTCGAGTTAATATGATCAAATATTACCCTAAATCATTCCTTTTGTCATTTTAGGTACTTTTGAGAAGAATTCTGGAAAACACATCATTTTGGACGTTTTTGGAGCATAAAGTGAAGAAAACGACAAAATCTCAAAAGAATGCTGGAAAGCCTTCCTGACGGCGTCAGAGTCACAAGGTGACGCCGTCAGCCAACCAAGACAAAGGAGTGGATTCTGACTATACGTGACGCCCTAAGAAGAAAATGAGATGGCCGTCAGGTGTTAACAATCCTAGGCCGTCAGGTGTAAAGTTAAAGAGAGACGGCCCAGAGCTATTTTACAAGTGACGGCGTCAGAAGTAGATCTAGCCCATCCGAGAACCCTAATGGCGGCGAGCTGACGGCGTCAGGATGTATAAGCTGACGCCGTCAGAGTGTATTTTCTATATATACTTTTCTATTTTTCATTCATTAGTGTGCAACTTTTGGGAACAAAATCCTAGACAACTTTGACAGCTTTTTCAAGGGTTTTTCACCCTTGATTCTTCCATGTTCAATTAAAGATAAGTCTCCATTCAAATTAATCAATATGTCTATGTGTTGGTTAATTATATCTTATGCTTGTCTTTCAATTAACATGCTAGGCTAGATTTATTTTGTGTTTGCTTAGATCTAATGAAACCTAACTATTGATTATTGGTTGTTGGTGTGTTATTACTTGTATTGGATGATTGTTTATCGATGTTAGGCTTAAGAAAACTCGCTAACCTCCTATATGGTAACTTGCCTAAACGTCTTAAGAAACATGAACCAATGCGTACTAGGGTTTTATGGTTGTATTTAATGCATGAGCGAATTCTAATGATCCCATGTTAGGAGCTTCTAGCAGGCTCGACATAGGAGTGAAGTAGGAGCTTATAGAGTTGGGGAAGTACGTACGCCACCCCACGAATGGTATTAAGGAATACACCCGTCATCCACGCAATTAATACACACTAATTAACCGGTAAAAGATAGTTAGGGAGTAATGAAATCTGAGTAAACACACTTGTCTCCATATAAGTTTCACAACCTTTTATTTTCTTGTTATTTTTATTTTATTTGCAATAGTAGTTTTTGGTTAGTTGACTAGCAACTAATTCCGCCCAATCCTTCAAACCCGAGATTTTACTTGCTTTCATAAAATATAAAAAAAATACAAAAATAATCATCCCTCATCCTTAGACCTATTAGAGTAGTTTTTCATATCTAACGAACACTATTCCCTTTGGAGAATGATCAATCCCCCGTACTTACCACTACACTATACTACATCGGTCAGGTACACTGCCTGGTGGGGTTGTAAGCCTCTTGAGATCCCTTGAGAGGTAAAACCTGTTGCGTGGTCGCAATCCCGCGTATCAAAGTTTTTGGCGCCGCTGCCGGGGAATAGTTATTGTTTAGGTTGAATTTTTATTTTATTAGGTCTACTCACTAGATTCCCTTCTAGTGAGATTTTTATTTTATTTTTCTAGGATCTCTTTAGTCTATCTATTTTCTTCGTGTTTTTGTTCGTAACCATTACCATCCGACATCATGGAAGGTGGTAATATCCTTGATCCCAACAACCCACCACCCCAACAACCACCACAACCAAACCAACCTCCTAGAGCCCGTACTTTAGGAGAGTACTCCCGTCCTAGCCACCATGGCTATCGAAACACCATTGAGCTCAATCAAGGAGCCAATGTCACTCCCCTGCGATCCGACACCATCCGGTTGGTGCAAAGCGGATGCGCATTCCATAGACTTCGTTCCGAAGATCCAAATCAACATCTCAAGGATTTCCTCAAAATCGTAGATTCCATAGACCTTGATGTTGCCACTCGAGAGACTACCCGATTACGTCTCTTCCAATTCTCTCTGCGGGACCAAGCTAGTCAATGGCTTGAGCGTCTTCCCGCAGGATCCATCACCTCTTGGGATGATCTCACAACTCGCTTCTTAGCTCAATTTTTCCCACCAGGAAGAACTACCAAGCTAAGGAATGATATCTTGGCGTTCCAACAACATCAAGGCGAAACCCTCTACGAGACATGGACTCGATTCAAGGACTTACTCCAAAAAGTCCCTCATCATGTCATAGACCTTTGGCTCCAAGTCCAAATCTTCTATGACCATATCAATATCCCCACGAGGCAAACCATTGACCAAGCGGCCGGTGGTAAGCTACGTGATCTAAGTGCGGAACAATCATGGGATCTCCTAGAAGATCTTGCTCTTTATGACAAGAAAGTTGGAATGATCCCCGTGATTTGAATAAAACGGTCAAGGCAATATCTTTGCCTTCGAATAATTCAAGCACTTCCGACCGTAGGATCATAGAACTTGAAGACCAAGTCAAGTTTCTTATGAAATCCTACGAGGCTCCTAAACCTTCAAGCCAAGTGAACAAAATCACTTCTTCGTGCGAATTATGTAGTGGTCCCCACGACACTCGTGATTGCATGGAACTCCCCGAACAAGCTTTTGCAGACTACGCATCCTCGCGTACCGACGGAGCGGGAGACAAGTGGTACACTTTCAAACCCGAGTCAAACCCTTACGGTGACTCATACAATCCCTCATGGAGAAATCACCCAAACCTTAGGTGGAAGCAAAACCAAAATGCACAACAAACCCATTCTTCCAACCCACCTAATCGTTTCCATTCAAACGGTTCCTACCCAAACCGTACTTTCAATAACAACCCTTCCAACAACAATGGTAGTACCAATAATCTCGAAGGATTGATGCCTCAATTTATGGCATCTCAAGAAGCTCGAATAGCTAGATTCGAATCCGAATTCAATCAACAACAAACGGAGATGACCAATAAGATAGACAACTTATTGAAAGCCCTCAACAACCAAGTGCTATCACCTCCACATAAGGACGCTAGGAACACTAATAGCGGACCCCAAATCAAGGACCCTTCTTCATCCAAACAAGTCCATTTCGTTAATGTTGTCACTATTAAGCCAATAGCTAAGAATGAAATAGATAGTGAACCTAAGGAGGAAGTTAGGAAAAATGAGGATGAGGTTAAGAAAGTCGAGGTTGATAAGGAAGCTAAGGTAAGTGGAGTAGAAGAAGTAGATGACGAAGAGGACTACTTCAATAGGTTGCCCACTAAGGAAGAACGTGCATACCATAAGGATCTATTCAATGACCCCGAGACACCATACTTCCTAGGTAATCCAATCATCAAAACCGGTGACCCTACCAACCTTAACATACCATGCAATATAGGTCACTTGCATGTTTGGAAAGCTTACATAGATCTTAAGTCTCCCATAAACATCATGACTAGAGCCCACTACAATCTTATAATGAAAAAGCAACGGGGACTTAAGACATTTCCTAGCACAGGGTGGGTGAGCAATTTTGTAGGTAGAGTTAGGGGACTACATGTCTACATAGGGAATTTCACCTATATCGCCGACTTTGTGATTGTTGAGGACATTCAGCCGGTAATAGATGCGTGCTTAACTCAAGTAGTTTTTGGAAAGCCGTTTTTTGAGGCCTCTAAGATGAACTATGACCCATCTCTAGGGATAGTTAGGTTCAAGGACGAGACTGATGATGTAGCTTACCAAATGCCTTATAAGATAGAGCAATACCGACTTTTGTCAAACCTTGAGAAGGAGCACAAGCAAGCGGTCTACTATAGGAATGATAAGGATAGAAGTAGAGGAGTGGACTATGTCATGAGTAGAATATTTGGGTTCTACAAGGATTGCTTGAAATTAGGACCGGATTATAAAACCGGATAAGAGGATGACCTAGAGACCATGACCGAGATGAAGTCACGTAATGTACGGTGACTTTGAGTCTAGCTACAAGACTTGTTAATAAAGAAAAACGCTTCTTGGGAGGCAACCCAAGCTTTGTGTTTATTTGTTTGTTTGTTTGATTTTATTTGTTTCCGTATGTATGTTATTTTTCTTGTTATTGATTCATGCTTCGAAAACTAACTTGTGAAAATGCTTTATTTTGTTTTTAACTTCGTCTTAACTACATATAAAGGTATTTTGCAAAAGATAAGTGTAAAGGAAATCTAAATCGGTTTATAAGAACGAATGAACATGAATCATAACAATGTAAATTAACATGCATATTAGTACTTGTTTGAGTCAAATGCTTGTATCGAGTCATAATGATGCTTTTGCAGGAATTTCAGGAAGTAAGGTATAGTTTTTCCAAAAAAATTTTTTCCGGAAACTTAACATGAGAATTCCGTCAGATCATTTCTGACGGCGTCAGGCATTACAACCTGACGGCGTCAGGCAGTAATTTTCTGAAATTTTTGAAAGTTTTGTTTTTCTTCCGGAATCATAAGAAGTTTTGTTAATTCTCTAACTTATAATCTCCATGAATTCTGCAAAAACATTCATTCCACAAGCATTATATCCTATTATAGATTATACCGCCGATTTTACGTGAGGTTCGCCTTTATTGTTTTTCAGGTTAACAGGTTATTTTGGACAAGGAGATGATTTATATTTCGGAAGGGAAGCTTTGAGCGTTCATCTTTCTTGGAAGAAGATCTAACCATGTTACCTCACTATCCACAACCAACGAATCAGGGGAGTATTTGTTTCATTCTTTCATTTTCATTACTTTAACATCTTTTATGTAAACATTGAGGTTCAAATGTTTGGAAGTCACATACCGACCAGATCGTGCCTTTCTCTCTCTTTCTTTAGTATTCTTTTAATATAATACTGAGTGTTTTTTGTCTTGTATCCTCCGATCGGTTGGATTAAATTGCCAATAAACATAGTCTTAAAGTCGGTTTAGGATTGCATTTATATAATTTGTATACTACTCCTAATTGATGTAGGAGTTCATGACTTGGAGATCAAACAAAACTAGGCTATATATGGAGTCCTTAGCCGATGATCGACCAACTAATTAAAATATCCTCAAAAACCTAAAACCGATTCTTTGTTTTTCCTGCTTAGAACACAAGGTGTCGTGAAGAGGCTAACCTACTCATTTGGGGTCCACAGGGTGCTACATCATTTTAACAAACTTCCACAACTAACCTCCCCTCTCACAACTAACCTCAACTTACTCATTTGGGGCCCACTAGTTACAACTTTATTTTTTTATTCAAATTTCCAAATAAACAAAATTCATTTCATTAAAAATAAAAATACATTACAACATATTAAAATTAGACACAACCAAAAATAACGATACAAAAAAAAGATACGGGAGTAAAATACAATACATATTAATAATACGAAATTTAAACATTTTACTTGTCGCTTTGATATTTCTTGATGATTTGTTCTTGTCTCTTGCGAATGATAGCGGTTTTGGCCGGTGTGGTCATGTCGGGATCAAGCATGAGAAACTTCATCTCTTCCAGTCCTCCATCTCTAACGTCTTCAAATCCTTCTCCCTCCTCATCTCGTACGCGGATATTTGAACGTTGGTTTTTTGTGAATATTTTTCGGATAATTGTCCCGATCCATCGACTTTTGTTTCTTTGCAT